>JANBQQ010000035.1:0-83208 GCA_027577275.1 Coemansia sp. RSA 988 | reverse complement strand
TGGTAGAACTATTTTTAGCGAAGCAATGCAGGCTGTACAGGATAAAGCAATTATGTATGTGTATGGCGATCGCAAAACATCTGAAAAAACTATCGCTATTTATAGTACTGCCTACTTTCCAGTAATTAGTCCAGTACCAGCAATAACGAGCACGCGCACGCATGCATCATCGGTGACAACCTCCTTTGCTGGAGACTAATTTTTCGATAGACATTCTGCATGCATTGCCAGCACCATTGATCTATTTTTGGCAGTCGATAGTAGCATCATCGGTTATCCTACGTTATTACATGCAGCATCATCGCAAGTTCTGTACCAAAACATGTGCTGTCTGGCCAGACAAGCTAAATTTAGATAAGCCTAAATATTTTTGCACGCGTCGTAAAAAGTAATACTGTATTGAAATAATTCAACGAGCGCATTGAGAAATGCAGCAAGTAGAAGTGTTTCTGGAAAATAGCTATACAAAATGACTTGTGCTCTTGCGATTATGTGCAGGCCTGCATATATAAACCTTGCCAACTGCCCGCCTTGTCCATTCATCCATCAACCAACACCACTCCTCAGCAGCTACATCCCGAACAATAATCACCCATTTCCTTTTTGATTTAAATAGCCAGTGTACAATCGATTACTCGCAACTACTGCCCCCGATCTTATACAGCTACCACTCTACAATGAAGCTTCTTTCAATTGCAGTCATCGCCCTGGCTTCGGCCACCTCTTTTGCCAAGACATACCCAATCACTGGCAACACTGTCAACTGCCGCTCGGGACCAGGAACTAGCTACTCATCCAAGAAGTCATACAAGAAGGGCACTCAGGTTACTATCAGCTGCCAGACCTCTGGCACCAGCGTCAGCGGAAACAGCATCTGGGACAAGACCTCTGACGGTTGCTATGTTGCCGATTACTACGTGAAGACTGGAGTCAACGGCTATGTCACCAAGAAGTGTGATGGAGGAAGCAGCGGTGGCTCGCCAAGCGGTGGTTATTGTAAGAGAATCAACACCGCTGGTGTCAATCTCGTCGCGCAATGGGAAGGATTTGTAGCCAGCCCCAAACCTGACCCAATTGGCTTGCCCACTGTTGGCTATGGCCATCTATGCCAGAAGAAGAATTGTGCTGAAGTCAAGTACAAGTTCCCACTTTCCAAGGCTACCGGCAAAAAGCTTCTCGGCGATGATCTACCCAAGTACAGCAAGTGCCTAGCTGGCTACCTTAACAGCAAGCCCAAACTCAACCAAAACCAGTGGGCAGCGCTGACATCGTGGGTATTTAATGTTGGTTGTGGTAACGCACAATCTTCAACGCTGGTCAAACGTCTTAACAAAGGTGACAGCCCAAATACCGTTGCCGCGCAGGAGCTTCCCAAGTGGCGCAAGGCTGGTGGCAAAGTAATGCAGGGTCTGGTTAACCGTCGCAAAGCTGAGATCAAGCTGTTCAAGACTGCTTCATCCAAGCAAGCATACCCCAAGTGCCAGTAGATACCACGCTTATCAGCCTGTAAACTTTCTCAACAACATACTATCAAAAAATATTTAACATATTCGTACGATACTTTCAAAACAGAGATGACTGCGACTAGCACATCAACCAAATTTATTTTTCGAAAGAATTGACATCTATCAAAGCCACACGAAGCATTGTATAGTAGTTGCGATGGTAGGTAATCTTCTGGTGAGCAGTACGCTGCTTTTTCTTTGTAATCGTAAACTGCTTTCCATCTGGATGCTCGATGACCGTAGCCTCGATTCGGAATAGACTAGGATCAACAAAAGGCTGTCCCTTTATCGTGTAATCACGCGAACCAAGCTCTGTGACCTGGTTCAGCGCCAACGAATCACCTAGCTCCAAATCCTTGATACGATCCATTACGATGATGTCGTTTTGGGTAACTGTGAATGGCCGGCCCTTGATAACTACTGTGGCATAATACTTTTGCTGCTCGCGAAGACGTGAGACTAGATCTGCCGTCTTGGATGACCACTCTATGGGTGTCCGTGTTGTGGACTCAATGCTTGACTCTGCTGTTATCTGGGAAGAGAGTGGTGTTGCATGTATTGCGCGCGTCGGAATGCATGTGGCGATGTTGTTCCCGAATCTCCGTAGTGCGCTGGCGCCTGACAGCGGACGGGCGATTCTAGCTAACGACATTGCTCTTTTGGGTGCGTCTAAGCTGATAAATATGACGATTTGCTACCACACAAGAAACACAACAGGCAATTCGACTACTTTTTTTTGTGCCGAATCTGTTTATCCCAAGGCTTCCTGATCACAACAAATCACTACTGATCAGAATGAGGCCAGCCGAGTCGCTGTTATCCGCAGGGAGGAGTTTGGGGAGAGGTGGAGGAAAAAATGCTGGACTGCTTTTGACGAGCCGCGGGTGTGCATTTCGTTATCGGGTGAGCTGTGTCCAGAAGCACAAGCCCACTTTTCTTCACTCACTCTTTTGCTTGTCTCTATTCTCGCTAGCTTCTAGAGTACGATAAAAAAAAGGCACATCCTCTACAGCCTGTCAATCTGGAACAATGCTGAAAAACGTGTCTCGTCTTGCTTTCACTACTCGCGTGCCCGTTGCGCGTGCCGTGGTACGTATTTTTTCTACAGTGCCGCTATGGCAAATCTTGCTTCTATTCTACTCGATTTACTTTACCGGAAAATCCAAAAGTTGGAAGTTGGTCTTACTTCAGAAGGCGCTAGCTATTGCGTGCCTTTTTGTAGTATCATGTACTCGTGCTTGTTGGTGATAGGGCGCGGAATCGTGAATTTCCTTATCTTTTTTTCTGCAGAATCTCAAACACTCTTTAACCACTAACAGCCAAGCTTGCCCTTTGCCTGTTTGATTATTCTACCTTTTAATTTTTTTTGAAGTAGGCTCGGGCAGCTGCTCCTGTCGCAGTCAGGGCTCTTTCGACCTCGGCCTCTGTCCAGGCTGGCGCCAAGCCCGCTGCCTCCGAGGTCACCTCGATTCTCGAGGACCGCATCCTGGGCGCAGCCAACAAGGTTGACCTCCAGGAAACCGGCCGTGTTCTGTCGGTTGGTGACGGTATTGCCCGCGTCTATGGCTTGAAGAACGTGCAGGCTGAGGAGATGGTGGAATTCTCGAGCGGCGTGCAGGGCATGGCCCTCAATCTCGAGGCCGACAATGTCGGTATTGTGGTGTTTGGTAACGATCGTCTTATCAAGGAGGGCGACACCGTCAAGCGCACCGGGTCGATTGTCGATGTTCCCGTCGGCGAGGCACTGCTCGGTCGCGTGGTCGATGCCCTGGGTAACCCCATTGATGGCAAGGGCCCCATCAAGACCTCGCACCGCTCGCGTGCTATGGTCAAGGCGCCGGGTATTATTCCTCGCCAGTCCGTGCACGAGCCTATGCAGACCGGTATCAAGTCAATCGACTCTATGCTGCCGATTGGCCGTGGACAGCGTGAGCTGATCATTGGTGATCGCCAGACGGGCAAGACTTCGGTTACGCTTGACACCATTCTTAACCAGAAGCGCTGGAACGATGGCCAGGACGAGAAGAAGAAGCTATACTGTGTGTATGTGGCTATTGGACAGAAGCGCTCGACGGTCGCGCAGTTTGTGCAGTCACTGGAGGAGAACGACGCGCTCAAGTACTCGATTGTTGTTGCCGCCACTGCGTCGGAGGCAGCGCCGCTTCAGTACCTGGCACCTTACTCTGGATGCGCTATGGGCGAGTTCTTCCGTGACAACGGCAAGCACGCACTGATTATCTACGACGATCTGTCCAAGCAGGCTGTTGCTTACCGTCAGATGTCACTGCTGCTGCGTCGTCCTCCTGGTCGTGAGGCGTACCCCGGTGATGTGTTCTACCTGCACTCGCGTCTACTAGAGCGCGCAGCCAAGATGAACAAGGAGTTTGGCTCTGGCTCGCTCACTGCGCTTCCTATTATTGAGACGCAGGGAGGAGATGTGTCGGCGTACATTCCGACCAATGTGATTTCGATTACTGACGGACAGGTGTTCCTTGAGGCAGAGCTGTTCTTCAAGGGTGTGCGCCCTGCTATCAACGTGGGTATCTCGGTGTCGCGTGTGGGATCGGCAGCGCAGACCAAGGCAATGAAGCAGGTTGCTGGATCGCTGAAGCTTTTCCTTGCACAGTACCGTGAGGTTGCGGCGTTTGCCCAGTTCGGTTCTGATCTCGATGCGTCGACACAGTTCCTGCTTAACCGTGGAGCTCGGCTCACGGAGATGTTGAAGCAGCCCCAGTACTCGCCTTTGTCGGTTGAGGACCAGGTTGCTATTATCTTTGCTGGTGTCAATGGGTACCTGGATAAGGTGCCCACCGCACGCATTGTCGAGTTTGAGAAGAAGTTCATTCCGTTCGTGCACTCGAACCACAAGAATATCCTTGACGATATCCGCACCAAGGGACAGATCGATGAGGCCACCAACAAGAAACTGCGTGAGATCACTGGCGACTTTGTCAAGTCGTTCCTGTAGATGTGCAGGTGCGTTTCGATTGCCTCCACCTTTTTTTTCCTATTCTTAAATCTCCTCTTGTGGCTGGCAGCTGGTTGCTCGGCTTTCTTATTCCAAATCTTCTTGTTGGGTTCTAAGAGAATCCACAGTCACAAGTTTCTTTGAATCAGATCATTTGATTACTATTGTGTGAAAATTTTTCAGTGGAGTTTGCTTGGCTCATGTTGTGGTTTGAGAAGAGCTTGCACAAGTTTTGTTCGTCAACACCAGTTCTTCTCCACTTTGTCATCAAATAATCGATTTGTAAATAGTATTACTTTGTGGATAGTTGTACTTGCCATGTTTTTAAACTCCAAGTGCTATCACCGGCATACAATAAGCCAATAGTAAGTTGTATGTATCGAATGTATTAGTATTACTTTGTTAAGAGAATGAACTGCAATGATGACAACTTCATGCACCACGCAGAATATGGATGGAAGGCAATTATCTGTTGCTGAATATCCATTGTTGAAAAACAACCTTCCACCTTTTTAAAGGTCTGAGCAAAATAAAAAAGGTTCACATCTCTTGTCATATTGAATCTATAATTGTTACGCGTATCTACACATTTAACTAAATTACAATTGTGCTTTTGTCTCTAGCAACGTGATATGTAGGATTATTAAATAGAAAATGATTAATTTTGTGGATACACATCAAACTTGGCATAGCATTTTGTATTTTTCTTACTAGTAAAATTTTTTGACATTTTTTTTAGTATGTAACGTTATTGATTCTTTTGTAATGGTGAATCCAACCAATTCTGTTATAAAAGTTGTGGAGGTGGTGTAACGCATCTTTTTGTTCGAAAAGTATAGACTGCCGTGCAATTGGCTACCATGATAATTTGTTCAATGCTTGTTATCTTAAGATATATGCTAAATAATGCCGTTTGGCCATTATTTGCATTAGATTGAATGTTTGCAACGTGGCTAAGCTTTGTAAGGCAGCATATTTATTCCATTTTACCTACTATTGTCCATGGTCAGTCAGTTGAACAAAAAAATTAATAGAACATGTAAAAGATAGAGCGAGGATTATATTCTTGGAAAGATAGCATAGTAGGTGACTTTTATGGTGTCCGAAAGAAAAGAAATAAGAATTACAGTTAGGTCCTTGTTCGCTTTTTAGGCGATTTAACACTAGCATCACCATCGACAGCGGGGCTGGGCATGTTGCGCTTTAGCGGAGAAGGCTGATATGGAGCAGTCTTCATGGCTGAGGAGGTGGCGGCAGAGGGCTGTTGAGCGGGAGGAGCATGTCCAGCAGGCAGCGGCCATTGAAACGGGCTGGAGTGCTGGTGACCAACAATGGGGGTGGTTCCAAACTCCATAGGGCTGTAGTTCTCACTCTGCTGGTACACGATGGGTTGGAAAGATGAGGGCGACGGCAAATTCTGCACGTATTCTATCAGCATTGCAGTCTGTGGGCCCGGTTCACTGCTGTTGCTCGCCGCTGCTCGTGTAGCTGTGTTAACTGCTAGTGGGAAACGGCGCACACGCGGCTGTGCTGCTGGTGTGCGGCCACCATTTGCAGTAACTGCAGATGGCAAATCGCCAGTAGAGGCGCCGGTGCGAGCAGAGCTGGCTGTATCAGATGCACTGGCCGTGTTTGTATGACTGGAATTTGTAGTGGATCGTCGTGTGACTGCTGATTCTAGGTCAGTCTCATTACGCGGACGCGATTGTTGTGGAGTTTGCGGTATTTCGACATGCAGACTGGGAGGATCGCGCGACGGCCGTCTATCTTGCTCTCTTGGTTTGTGCCCAACGGTTTCGTCGTTATTCTGAGCAGAGGTGTCGCCGCCAATCGCAACAGCAGCAGTAGCAGCGTCTAGATCGGCGTTGGAAATAGAGACTCTGTCTGACCTGCCGTCGCCAGTAGCCTCTCTACCAGACTTGTGGTCCAGCACAGGGTCAGGAAGAGGCGTCGATTGGTCATCCTCATCTTCAGCAATGGTCTGTAGCTGCGGCTGCTCCTGTGCCGAATGCGATGTCTGGTATTGCTGGGAAGTCTCGACAGCATATGTGGACCCATCAGGCATTCGGTAGAACATGTATTGCGGCGCAGCAGAAGCATTCGAGCCGAGCGAAGCCTGTCCTGTTACTCGAGAACGGTACGAGTCCATGGAGCGGCCAAGTACTTCGCCTGGCTGGTACGGTTGGCCAATAGCGTACATGCCAGAGGCCTGCGGAGCAATCCCATCGGAGCCGAGCGTCATGGACAGCCCGGACTGTGTTTGAGCTGGCGGTTGTGGAGCGTATGGGCTCAGCTGCTGATAAGAGTAGCCACGCACTAACGGTTGTGTGTAGAACTGTTGTTGCTGTGGCGACGATTGCTGCGGGAGTATTGACGCTTGTGGTTTGACGTTGGAAAGCCCGTATGGGTATGCAGACACGGGCTGCGCAAAGCCCGCCTGGGGCATCGTCCGCGGCTGACCGTATATAGGGGCGCCTGGCGTGGGGCCATAGCCCATGGGTGACGAGTAGTAGACCGGGTTGCCAGCGGGATCGAGCTCCAGTCCCGGCGAGTACATCGATGTCATCTGCTGCGGTGTCGCCTGCTGGTGTTGCATGTACGCTGACGGCATTGAAAGCGTCGGGCCTACTGCACCTGGATCGTGTGTGGCGCCTAGTGCAATGCCCGATGTCATTTCGTGATGACGTGGCCGCTGATGTGCATCGGGTCGAGGCGAATGTGCCGCCGCCGCCGCTGCTGCTGCCGCTGCCACTGCTGTCGAGCTGGTGTCGAGTGGAGACGAAAAGTCATATGACTGTTGCATACCAGGCGTACCACCCGCTGCGCGACGGTCGCTGAGTGACGGAGCGCTCTGAGGCTGATGAAGCTCCTCATCATCATTATCCCCGTCGCCATCACCATACATTGGCGCGCACTGCGTATTAGTCAGACTCTCACTTGGCTCGCCGTGGTCTGTATATCGCATTAGTACCTTGTCCATATTGGTGGACGCATACTGCACCAGCTTGTTTTGAGAACTAAATATAACTACTGCAATTTCGCAGTCGCATAACACACTGAGTTCATAGGCTTTCTTTAGAAGCCCTGACTTGCGTTTAAGAAACGTCACCTGTCGGTTGCGCTCGTCCTTGATCGTCTGGATTTTGATCTTCTTTCTCCCCATCGTTTGCTTTCCTTTTTTTCAGAAACTGTTCTTGTGCCCTCTGTAGGAATAATGTCTTTAGAAAAGTGCAGATGCGTGGATGCAGCCCTAAAACGGGGGTGGGAACCTAAACTAAAAAAATACACTCCCTCGTAAAATAGAAATAGCTTGAAGCAAAAGTAGAAGATAGAAAAAGGGAAAAAAAAGTGCGCCTCCCAAAAAAAAGCTCGCTGGGTGTTTTTCACCTGTGTAAAATGGTCGACCCTGGCTCACGGTGTTCCTCCTGTTCTCCCCAACGAGAATATTAAAAGTCTGGTGCGGATCTCGTTGTAGCCTCCGCGGATAGTCTTTCTCAAATGCAAGAAGGAGCCAGAGGATGCGGCTGGTGGTCCTGATACTAACAAAAAGCTAAATAAAAAACAAGGCTCCCAAGCTAAGTATGCAAAAATAACTGAAAAAAAGTCGGACAAAAAAAGAAAAAGGCAGGTGTGCCAAAAGTAGCTCTCCATTAGCGCTAAAAATAGCTGATCCTCATGCACTTGCCCCGTGATCTCCTGATTTTTGCCACAATACCCGCCCCATGCAGCATCTTCTTATCCTCTTGCACATCTCTTCAGCCAATGCGTGCAGTATGTGGCTGGAGGTGGGAGTAAATCCCTGTCATAGCCTGCAAAATATTGCAAGGCACTGCCCATTTTTCGTTGCCCCCATTACGAGGTGTAATAAAGCAGCTCAATCATCTTCAGCCAATGCGTGCAATCGGTTGTCAGCTAATGCTTGCAGTCAAGCTCATTGTAGGCTGTCTCTGGTAACATTTTGTTGACCATGCTTGTCACAAGATAAAGACCGTGTACACCGACTTTATAGCTTGGAAGAAGGCTCACCACTTGTCCACCGCTAAACAGCTAATTTATTGGACGGGATGCTAGCATTGGTTAGCAATATTGTTTATCAACAGCTGCCTCTAAAACGCAGAATACACAGAGAAATCTAAAAGAATACGTAACCACAGCATAGCCAAAAAGGCGGGCAGTCACAGATGGCCAAGACTGTTACACCAAAAGCTCACGTAAAGCAGGCCTGAAGAACTGTGCAGCAATCTTTGTTTGAATGGTGTATTGCTAAAGATCAAACCTCGTCATCCTTGTTAAAGAATGCACATATCTTAATGGCTTGAAAGATTTGACATTGTTCATCATCTCCAAAGAAATGTTATACTTATAAATCGGCTCTGTTGCACATTCAGCTTATTAGTCATATCACTTTAATCATCATTATCCTTTAGCATTCTACTCTACAGATTTCAATACAAGTTATTATTGTTATTCGAAAGCGTAAACAATTAAGGCTCCAATTAATTAAAGAACAGACCTTGACAAAGCAACAAGCATCCGAAATTCCTAAATACTTTAATCGGCGTAAGCAAGCACCATATATTTGCTAACTGAACGCTCCTTATGACCGTAAGGGAAAAGCATGCCCTTTTTAATATGCAAAGCACAGGTTCCTAGTTGCTGCGAGTTCTCATAAAGAGTTTTAGCAATATACAGCGGCTCACCAGTTTCCTCATGTCCCGCAGGAAACGGTACAAATCCATTAACATCTAACGTACCCTCCTGTCTCACCCATCTCAATCTACTTGCATCACCGCATAACACCTGATATTCGCTGACAGCTATTTCTTTATTGCTGTATGCAAAATTGCAACCACCATTCTCCAAATGGTGGCCGACTTTTGCTGGCCGCAGTCCGCCCTTGTACATTGTGCGTGCGACAAACAGTGGTCTCCCGTCCCCTTCAATACCGCCTTGCACGGCATTGGGCGGAATGTGTCCGCTGGATGCGCTTACCCACTGTAAACCACGGTTTGACCCATTGTGGCTATATTGTCCGCCGCCTGTATAAGATGGTCCATCATGACGAGTGTAGTTAGGCGGTGGTGGCGCTTGACCTCCATGTTGTAGATGATCAGAGGCGCCCTGTTGTCCACCACGGTGCCGCATGCTGGTATCGCCTTGATCGTTGCTCGACATTTTTACAAGTGAATATTTTTTCCCTATAAGTATACGCAACGCAATTCGTGCTTTTTTGGTAAATATTTCTGAAAAAAAGCAAAGAAATACAGAAAGCTGGATTTCTTGTGTATCAGCGCGCCACAGCACTGATTTGCTGGGCGCAGCAGTCTTTCCCCTTGTCCGAATCACATGACTACCCTGCGGTGAAAGTGCACATCAGCGTGAGTATAGGTACGAAGGAGGCGCGGAGGACAGAAAATGAGCTTCGAGAACCTCCAGCATTGGACATTATCCGCATATGCGTGTGAAAATCAGTAGACCACTTCTGTACCAAATCAGCAATGTGTCGACGGGCATCAGCAACCGCCAATGCTTTGTGCAAGACCCCTTCTTCCCCTTCGTTGTCATCGTCGTCATCCAACAGACGTAGGTCTTCGGCATGTGTAGCGCCCTCTATTACAAGCACTTCAGGGGCGTCATGGCCTTGTCTATTGTGCATGGCTAGGGCACTCCAGGGATCAAGCTCACCCACCGTAAACAAATCCTTCCCATTGTATTGGGAAAAAGCTTCCTGAGAAAAAGTATGGAATCCCTGCTTCCATTGCCGCTTCCAGGTGTTCCAACTTTCAGACAGACACCGTCTGCACTGTGTTTCAAAATATTCGACAGATAGTCGCCGCGATCGAAGTCGATGGTCAAACATGTCGGATTCTGCAGGAGGTGCCGTCTGCCAGAGTCCAAGCTCAGTGCATTGCAGCCAGAACCATGATAGTTCATCGCCCTGTGGGCATTCATTTCTAGTCGAAGGATCCGACCGATAGCGCATGGAATCAGTGCGCGCAATGCTCGCAAGGGTCTCAACACCGCTTGTTTTAGTAAAATGGCTGCAGAATTGGGTTATTTGCTCACTAACTTGTAAATCGGTGCTTTCCAGCATCAACTGCGATGCTTGGGCAATGAGCGAGGTAGAAAACCGCACAAGATCGTCGACAGAGTCAAGGCCGAATTGTCGTTTGAGTCGGTTAATATTCGTTGCATTCTGGGAATCCAGCACAGCATCTAGTGAACGGATAGCAGATGAAAGCTGTGCAGTGCAGGGAAGCCGTCTGGAAACCATATTATCGAATTCCCAGAACCCGTCAACCACACGCATAGGTGCACTAGATGCAATAACCAGCGCATTCACAGCATGTTGGTATTTTGTCCACGCCATTAGACTGCCAGCAAATGATCCACCAACCAATACCCAAGGCGCCTGCTTCGGTACAAGACCCGCAGCACTTGCCTGTGCTAAGAATTCGCGGATATCAGCAGTCATCTGCTCCACATTCAGATATTTTAGCATCTCATCATTAAAAGGCATGGGTATTGACTTGCCAAAAAAGCGTAGCTCTATGAGAACCACAGCTGCATGTGTCTGTTGGGCCAACTTGCTGACCCATGAGCTCTCTAGATCGACTGGCTGAGCGCCGCGTTCTCCAACACTGTAGAGCAATATTGGTCCGCCAGGGAGATAGTGCTCGCGACTTACATATACTACCTGCGGAAATTGCTGTTCTGTACTTTTTGAAAGGTGATCAAGCTGCTGTAGAAATGTGTGTCTTGTTAACTTTGCCTTACAATGTCCAATACTAGTTAATAACAATAATAACATAAATATATACTGGACATGACTGCTAGACATCCTTTTTTTCTCTTTTTAGCATAAAACGAATTGGATGTAAAGACAGTACACAAGACGATATTGCCAAGGTGCGATATGCCTTATCGCTATATAAATTGACCCATGTGGGGCATTTGTATTTACCAAGGAACGATAGTTGATAAAAAGAATTACAATGCCATGTGTCGATATGAAAGCATATGCTTGAACGCAGACACCAAATTCACATTATCACACATCGTGTATCTTGCTGTTCTTTCTCGATGCGATCTAACAGATTTTGCGCGTGAGATTTGATAAAGCCATCCGGACCAGTACACTCGATAGCAATATTCAGTAGCTCCCTACCTCGACGAATATTCTGAGGCACTTCTTTTCCTTCCGCATATAATTTTCCCAAGTTCAACAAAGCTATCGGAAAACGCTTTGCTGCTGCCATTCCCCAATACTCAGCTGCCAGGTGCGCGTCCTTCTCCACGCCTTTGCCTACTAGATAATAATAACCTATGTTGTATTGTGACTCTACATTGCCCCGGATCGCGGCTATTTCGAACATGTCGAATGCTGCTTTGTAATCGGGTTTCCCATCGCTTGTTCCCTCTCCACGAGAATACATGTTGCCAAGTGCAAAATAACCTTCGACCACTCCTGCTTTTGCTGCATGTGTGTACCATTTCACAGCAGCAGTAATATCGCTCTCAGTTGGACTGCCTTTGCGATAAGCATCACCCAACTTGAATGCAGCAGCAGGCATATGTACTGCTGCCTTTTCTAGTAGATCGATGGCCTTACGTTTATTGGCTAGAGAGTTTTTGCGCAAATAGGACTCGGCAATCAACATCTGACTAGGAGCGTGTCCCAAACTGACCAACTCCTTTAAGATAGAGGTACCCAAGGCTCGGCTCATCCGAATATTGAACGATCTCGTGACTAACATAATACTATAGTAATAGGCAGCATTTACATATCCTTCCTCAGCAGCGACCTTGCATAGTGCGAAGCCCATCGTCCCGTCGACTGATGTGTTTGTGAGCATAGTAGCAGTCCGCGTGATCTCCGATAAACTGCCATTGAACGTTTGAAGAACCTCTTGTCGCCACTCCTCAAGCATCTGCTCATAGTTCTTCGCACAGCTAGCGTTGGTAAATTGGGAAGCAAGCTTCATCAATTGCGCTGGCGTTATTGAAACATTGGCCTTTTTTAGTGCGCCTTCTAGATTAGCTGGTATCGGTATTATGCTCGATACTTCGATGCTCACTGTTTCAAAGCGTGGAAACGACTGGCGAGTGAGGCTTAACCGTTTTGGTTTGTTACTGGAGGCTGGCGTCTCTTCGGACTGAGCATCGCTAGTGGCAGCGTATGCTCGCAATAACCCAGTCGATCGAACCCCCGTTAACCGACCACTACTGGTAGATAGTCCACGCAGCAGCGTACTGTAATTCCGTAAGCTCATTAGGGTAATAGAATGTTTGAGAATAAGCGAAATGCAGCCAAGAAGAAAAGGAAAGAAGCAAAACAGACGGAGCAAACAGTTTTTTTTTGTTGATAAAAATGACATGATATCTAAATGAAGCACCTCAGTTGATGTGATCAACAATGGTGTCAAGGAGAACGCAGACAGGCATTCCGGTTCCAATGAAACCAATCTGTGATCTTTTGGATACAAACTGTAGAAGATCGGAATGGCACAAAGAGCGTTCAAACCTGTGTGCTGGACAAATCTGAGCAAACCCAAACCACAAGTCTACCCACACACTTCTATATGGAGATCACCCATACATTCCGCATTCCAGCTGGATATCTTCACGGACATTAGATGCTTCTCTATATACGAAGCAAAAAGTTTATCGGCATTCAGATAGCTATTACCTTTTTAACCTGTCCACATAGCATCCAATGTATGCAAACTTTCCACCACAGTTTCTTGCGTTCTTAAAAGCGAACCACATTGATCCAAATGTCTATGATGCACAAGAGGGTTTGCCACGCTATGTGCGCATTGTGCGCTACAAACAACGTACAGCCTGCGAGATACAGCAGTTAGTAGAGCAGACACAGAAGGATGCTGGATGCACGGTGACCGAAGTCGTGGGTGTAGCAGGGTTTCTAGAGATCGCCGATCAGTCAGTCAAGCTGGCTCAGTTGCAGGGCTATAGTAGCGGAGATCTTGTCGGAATGGATGTAAGCTCTGGAATAGCAGTACACGCACTCTCAGTAGCACCCGGAGACAATGTGTTGGATCTTTGCTGTGCACCAGGAGCCAAACTCCTTCTGCTTGCCGAACAAAGCATGGATACGACAGCTCCTGGATCCATCACAGGGGTGGACAACTCGCCTCATCGTATAGCCACCTGCCGCAGTCTGGTCAAGAAACACGCAGGCAGGACGCGTGGCATTGTAAGGCTCTTTACGGCTGATGGCACAGCCTTTGCTTGTCCCGCACCGCGCAATATATGGTGGGATGTACAGGCAGTCAAAGCCTTTGCGCAACATAATGCCACTGCTAATAATTTTACCGCCAATTCGAGCGTAACGAACGAAAAGCCATGGTTTGCACCAAGACTTCTCAGTACAGCATATGCGTGTAGCGGAACCACATTATATGACCGTGTGCTTGTGGATGCCGAGTGCACACACGATGGATCACTGGTGCATATACGCAAATACGGAAAGCAATGGGGATGGGAGCAGCTTGGTAGTCAAGCATCTGGTAGCGGCAGATCACAGCCCATTCCTATACTCCAGTCCCGATTGCTCGAGAACGGTTGGCGATTGCTAAAGCCTGGTGGGATTTTGATCTACAGCACTTGCAGTCTCTCCCGCTTTCAGAACGAACTTGTGCTCGGTGGATTTCTTGCCCGGCATGCGAAAGATGAAGCAACCGTGGAGCCAATACCGCATTTCGATGATAAAGACAGCGGGTGTGGGATTGTAGCACTGCCCATATGGAAGCCAGAGACAGATGAGGAGTGGGCTAAACATGGACTGGAATTGCACCACCGCGCGTTGTTTCAGCGAATGCAGCATGCGGCACGACTCGATCCACGAGTATCAAATACATCAGGTATGTTTATTGCACGGATCAAAAAGATAGGTAGTAATAGCAGAGATGTGATAGAATCCGAGATTGTACCACTGGGCCAGACCTTGATATCTTGACGATGTATCGGATGACAAACAGTCTTAGCGTTTGGCAATGCGGCGCTTGGCGGTCTGGAAGCGGCCGCGTCTGGGGTTGCGGACGGCCGAAGGCTGAATGACATCGTCATCATCGTCACGATTGCCTTTACGACGGCGCATAACACGTTCGGCAGTGCTCTCATTTTCGCGACGCTTCTTGCCAATGCGATCCAGAATAGCAGTCTTGGAAGCCGAAGTCTCAGCGGATTTTCTCAGGGCAGCAGCACCAGCAAAGTCATTGAGATGAGCAAACTCATCTTCCAAGCCAACAAGACGTTTACGCATGCCCTTGCGTTCTTTCCTCCCGACGGCCAACCGCGTAAAGTTCTCCTCCTCGTAGCGTGACTTCTCTTCAGCTAGACGCTCCATACGGGTGTCAGTAATTCCAACAGAGGGATTGCCAGTGGCTGTAGACAACTCAGGACGGTCGTCGTACTCGACCATCAGATCGCGTACAAGACGCGACCGCGAAGCGCGTTCGGCCATGCGCTGTTCTTCACGCTCGCGCTTGGCGGTCTGCGTGGTGTCTTCCTCGTAATGGACAGGCGTTTGCTTCGGTGCGCGGTATATGCCGCTCTCGATGGCCCTGGCATCTTCCTCGCGCACATCAACCTCCAAACTGTTGGGATTCGGCCGGAAGGCTGAGGGATCGGCCATTGCATCGTCACGCAGCATGGTTGCGGCCAGTTTGGCGCTGGTGTCTGCCACACTGAGCTGTTGAGCCTTGGCAAATGCTGCGCCCGAGTCGCCTGTGGAGACTACGGCGTTGCGCAGCAGCTTGTCAATCTGGTAGCGCAGTCGCTGTTCCAACGGACGCATCTTCTCCAGCACCATGCGATCCTCGACCAGTCGTTGTACCACTGGGTGGCCCTCCAGCTGTCGGCCGTGAAGCTTGAGCACTGCAATATATGCTAGCTCGCTGATATACGATAGCATCGTGTGGTGTTTAGTCTCCAAAAAGCTCAATCCGCTGCCTGTCGTCAGCTCTCCATCTTCAACCCGTTGACGCAGCTTGTCAACTAGCTGCCGCACCTGGTCAGCCTGCGTGCGCATCGCATCCAGTCTGTTGTCGACTGCGCTGTCGATTTCCCTACGTTCCATACCCCGTAATACTATTAAGTAGGGTAAAAAGTGGACTAATGTAATATGTATTCGTTGGTTATAAGCTGAGAAGAGCTGGGCTGCTTGCACTAGCCTTCCAAGTGGCAAGAAGGAAATTTCAGATCGCCAGTGATTTTAGAGATCAGATCAAGCTTCCTGTGCATATACTTGCAGATCATTGAGCGATAGCCTGTTGCCTCTTTTTGAGCTTTATCAACTTTCATTTCTTAGAAATAATATTTTTTAGACATGCTCAGAAGACTGGCACATTGTCGCGCATTTGCGCCAACGACCAGAGCCATGTGCCGAGGAGCAGGCGGGGCAAGGGCTATCAGACACAGCAGCAGCGACAACAGAAGCAGCAATGACGGCAATAGAATTGCAAGACAGAAGCATCCTCAAAACGAACTAGAGGATCACAGACAGAACGACGACAGATTTAAGTACGACATGAAAGAGCCATTACTTGACGCAGGGTTTGCAAACATGTTCCAGTCTGACGCTGGCATGTTGAGCGTTGTGGAGAACCTGATAACGGGGTTCCGCCTAAGTAACGACCACACTGTCTATGGCCCTCTTCTGATTGTAAACAACGAAGCGTTCTCGCTGAGGATTCCACCACCGCGGCAGGAAGCCAATGGCAGAGTACTTAATCCGTTGACACTGTTAGATCCCGATGCCTTGGCCATTCTGAGCGTAGTCGCGCCGAAACCCGAACTTCTGATCGTAGGTGGCGGGGCTGGTATCGCACAGCTATCGCACAAGGCGCGGGAGTATTTGACGTCGATCGGACTCAACGTAGAGCTGGCCAACTCTAAGAACGCTAGCAGCACATACAATACGCTCTCTGAAGAAGGACGCAATGCCGCACTACTGGCAATACCGACAGGTGTCAGTGCTTAGATCTATAGATATATGGAAATGTACATTTGGAACAATATCTATTGTAATAGGTGCTTATCCTCAATGCTATGCTCGTCGTCATTATTGGTCAGAGGCTCTGATGTGAACTGAGGTGGCAGAAGCTTGTCTAACAGTACTAGTATGCCATGGAGCGCATAGTAAACCACCACTATTCCAGCTGCAATACCTAGGGCGGTTGCCAGTACCACCCATCCGTGCTCTTTGTAGTTGATAAAGTCGTAAGCAAACCATCCATTTATGGCTTTGTTAAGAAAGACCAGCGCCAGGTACAGCGTCACTATTACTACCAGTACTAGTGGGTGTGACCAATGCGCTGAGAATACCATTGCTCCGGCTGCCGCATCTACTAAAATACATACGGCGTTGGTTGCATGTACCGACGCATTCAACCACCGGTGCTCAGCTGTGCTATACGTTTGTGCCTTGTAAAGTAATCCCCAAAACATTGCCGTCACTACCACGGCATACACCAGCGCTGACTCGAATAGCAGCCAATGTAGCAGCTGTAGAGTTCGTGGCATCCCTTCGAATGATGACGGCGTACCACCACGTCGCCAAGAACTCACTGTATGTACTAGTGATGCTCCAAGATACGCCAGTAGCCCTGTGTAGCAAAGATGCGTAAAGTATGCAAAATGACCGCTCATCTCACCATGCTGTGCATCAAAAATGATTGCGCATATCCACACTCCTAGAGTATAGCTAAAAAGAACTGCGCGTAAGAGTACCAAACCTCCAGTGTTAAGAATCCGCGATGTTCCTATGCGACGCACATCAAGCTTGTGTAACTGCCAGGTTTGCTGCCACCCTTGGTAGATGTCTGTATTACTCGATATGGTCTCCATTTGTCTCGTTGGACAAGTGTACATTTTAAGGGGGTTTTTTTCTTCTTGAAAATTGCAGGACGGATATGCAAAAAGAAAGTGGAGGAAGAGCATCAACCCTGTTTCTATTAGCATGTATGCGATACATGTCTCTTTTCATGTGAAGATCATGCCAGGGTACATTGGATATTGTTCTCAAACGAGTTTCAGCAAGTGATTTCTACAATGACCAGCCGCATGGACACCAAACTTCAAGACGAAATCAGGCGATTGTGCGATTTGATCCACAACTTTAATCCGATCGGCAGCAAAAGCACCAAAGGTCAAGCAAGAAAATATCAATAGGATATTCACTGAAAATATCTTTAAAGTTACTTTCTCTTCCTCAACGTAATTAAAAAACAAATATCTTTTTTATTTTATTTGGTCAATGTCGTCAGAGTTTCAGCCAAAGTGGTCAAAGGAGGAGTTAAATGGTGATGGTGTTAGCAAGAAGGAACTAGTAGTATTTCTTCAAGAGAGCGGCAACAACGATTTTCTTCTTTCGCATAAGCTCAATGGCAAGCTCAACAATGTTGTGAAGACTGCAAAGAAGCCTGCTCTTATTGCTGCATACGAAGATCTGTTTGTTACCAAACGGTTCCGCTCAGATGGTGAACAGTCTGCCGCTGAGATCAAGCAGGATAAGCCTGTAACAGCTGTACAGGACGATCAATCTGAGAATAAAGGGCCTGAACCTTTAAAGTACACGAAGACAGTTCTCAAAAAGGGTACTGGCGACCGGTGCCCGAAAAAGGGCGATCGTGTTGGTGTTTTCTATACTGGTCAGTTGGACAATGGTACTATATTTGATACAAATACTGAACCAAAGGGTCGCAAGCCGGCAACCCCCTTGGTATTCAAGGTCGGAACTGGCCGAGTTATTCGCGGATGGGATGAGGCTCTGCTGACTATGGTTAAGGGAGAAAAGGCCAAACTGACCATACAGCCAGAATGGGCATATGGTCAGCGGGGAAACAGCGCTGGTGGTATTCCTCCCAATGCGACATTGATCTTTGAAGTAGACTTGGTTAATATTGAGTAAATGGAGCTTGCTGCAATTATCATGCTGCCCCCTTTTTTTTGTCTTTGTGGGTTTAAATTCATCTTGAACACTTACTGATGATACACTGGAAGATAAAACAGCCGTGCTGATGTGAAATGATGCAACAGCAACTTGTATTTCATCCAAAATTCATAGCGCGAGGTGTATAAAAGCACACAGCTGCGCTGGCATCCCGTTTCTAGTTTTACACATCATCAGCACACAGCTGTCTTTTTTCATTCGTCTTAGTCTTGAATTGCAACGTTCAATCCACATCTTACTACTCTACCGCACATATAACAACATATATATTTATCCATCATATTCTTGAAATCAGTCATGAAGCTCTCAGTTGCCTCGATCGCTCTTGCCGCTGCTACTATGGTTGCTGCGCAGTATGAAACTGTCTCTATGCCCGAAGAGGAGAGCTCTCAGACTGTCGAGGAGCCGATGTATCCGGGTGTGCAGACGCCCTCTGTCATGTCCAAGTTCCACATGGGACATGGCGGTGATACCGAGTCGCTGCTCTCGCGTCTGGCATCGTACTTTGATCTGAGCCATGTGGCTAGCGATATTGCCGCTATGCCTGTTGTCATGACCAAGCTCTATGATCCGGCCAGCAACAAGTTCACTGTGGTATCTACCAATGTGATGCAGTCGGGTGGCGCCTACTACATTCCTGTATGTCCCTCGAATGTCATTGTGAATGCTAAGCAGACGCCTGTCATGGATGTAGAGCCGGCTGCCTGTGGCTATGGAATCCAGCTAACTCCAGTGCCCAGTAATGCGGCAAGCGCACTGAACCGCGTCATTCGCACCAAGTTCAAGGCCATCATGAGCATTGCTCGTCCACCGCTCATGGGCATGTCGAAGCAATCTACAGGCATGATCCATCAGATGAAGTCTGGCGAAAAGATGATGATGCATGATCAGCATACTATGCCAGCACAGTAGGCTGCTAATATTGGTCTGTACGTTATTAGCCCATGATCAATAAGCTACTTTTGCTTACGCATAATCGCAGAATATTGATCTGTTTATTTCTTGCAAAGTTTGTAAAAATAAATAAAAATCACGACCGCCTGATGACTTTTCAGCATTGTTTTTTCTTATCTTTTGCTGCTGTTTGTTAATTTCAAGGAAGTTAAATTCAACAAAATGCTTGCTCCTCGAATTCTCCTACGATTTCCAATACTTGGACAAAATGGTATACGCATACATACACGACTATTACCAATGGCATCACGTTTACCGGCATTGATCGGGCGCAGTAACTTTCTCCTAGCATCAAACGGTGCCTGGAACCGCCATACGCTTCATATACCACAACGACTATCACAGCCTCGATTTTTGACAAGTTCCGCTATTAATTCTGGCAAGAACAAACATCAGCGCACTGTAGATGCGCCAATAGTAGGCTACTGGACGTTATTCTGTGCATCAATGGTCTTTGGTATTATCATCTGGGGTGGACTAACACGACTGACGGAATCAGGTCTGTCAATTGTCGAATGGAAGCCGATCACTGGTGCACGGCTGCCTACCAGCGAAGCTGAGTGGGAGCGCGAGTTTGAAAAGTACAAACTCTATCCTGAGTACCACAAGGTCCATATTGGCATTACTTTGGATGACTTTAAGCGCATCTACTTTATGGAGTGGTTCCATCGCAATATCGGCCGACTCTTTGGAGTTGTTTATCTAGTACCTGCAGCATACTTTGTATACAAGGGGAAGGTTACGCGTGCTGGTGCAGCAAAGATCGGTGGTCTGGGTCTCCTGTTGTTGGGCCAAGGTGCAATGGGATGGTATATGGTTGCATCAGGTCTGGAAGAAGAGCTGCGCGAACGGTCAGACGCTGTACCCCGTGTTAGTCATTATCGTCTAACTTCGCATCTGTCGTTGGCGTATCTGCTATATGCCGGTCTAGCGCTCTACGGCTGGAGTGTCTTACGCAGCAACCGCCTTGCTCGAGGCAAGATAAATGCCCCAGAGGCCCTGCGCACTTTGCTACAGAAGCCTCAGATCACCTCTTTCCGCCGCCGCATAACTGCTGCAACACTGCTAGTAGGAACAACTTGTCTCTCGGGTGCAATGGTTGCAGGTCTCGACGCCGGTCTGATATACAATGAATTCCCGACTATGGGCCTTGGAATTACTCCACCGTTGTCTGAGCTATGGAGTCCTTTCTATGCACGCGGCGACCCATCTGCCATGTGGCGCAACTTAACTGAAAACCCTGCTACAGTGCAGCTTGCACATCGCGCTCTGGCCATGACTACCTTTTTCTCTCTTTCAGCTCTTTGGTGGAAAGGCCGCCGTTTGCCATTACCGGTCTCGTCGCGGCTAACATTACACTTGATGTACTCGTTGGCATGGCTCCAAGTTGCACTGGGAATCACCACACTAGTTGACTTTGTTCCTATCGCCAATGCCTCAGCACATCAGGCCAACTCGGTGCTACTGCTTGCTTCTGCGCTACGTCTTCTTCATACTCTTCGTCCTCTTCCACGCATTCCGCTATAGCAATTTTTATATTTGGCAAAGCCCGCAAAAAAAAAAAAAATTGCTTTGTAGGGCACATAAAACCAACAAAAATAGCCACAGTGGGGTTCGAACCCACGATCCCATACGGGAAGAGATCTTAAGTCTCCCGCCTTAACCTCTCGGCCATATGGCTTAAGCGAAGGAAGAAAACTGTTACGTCATCTTTTCGTATTCTGATTAAAAACGCTTTATGAACTTATGGATTCCTTTTAAAAGCCACAATTTTTTTTTGCCCTTCTAACGAGCAACAAGGAAATATTGCATAAAACAAGGTGCCGTGTCCCAAGTCTTAGTGATATTACTAGATATAATATAATAAGAGGTATACTAGTGATTTCTAATACAATCTTAAAACATTAAAACAATAGCTCTCCACAAAAGCATAGAAGACTATATTAAGTGGTTGTTACTTGTCTAGGACAATGATGTTTGTGTCAAGAAATTTGTCAAAAAACGCGTATTTATCTATTTCTTGAAATATTAGTCATATTCAGTCAGTTGACGTGACAAAAAAAGGGAGAACAAAAGAATAGAAGGGAATCTAGGTGAAGAACAAAGTAAATAATTATAAATCGTAAAATTACGTTAATACCAGCCGATGATCTTCCACCAAAGCATACCAACGGTAAGGTTTACAACAATAATAACAAGCGCAAACAACAGACCAAACATAAACCACCGTGGCTGCGAGATGTAACCTTGTGAAGAATAGATGGCCACAGTGCCGGTGGAAAATGGAGTCAGTGTGCCCGCCAGCGAGCTAAAGACTGCAATAAGAATAGCGAGCAGCTTTGGTGGACAACCCAGTACGTGTCCAGCAGCAAAGAAGGGACCAGCAAATGCAACCACATGGCTTGAAATCGATGAGAATAAATACATGGACAAGAAGTATGCCAACGATAATGATACAGTGCTTGTCATTGGCGTGGCATCGTGGAGCGAGTGCGATAGCGAGTTGCCGATCCAATCAGTGACACCGAGAGCGGTGAGTTGTTCGGCCAGAACAATAAACGAAGCAAGCCAGAAGAATGTGTCCCATGCCTTGTGGTTGTTGACTACATCGTGCCATGTCAGTACGTCAAGCAGCATGAGCAGGACAATTGCCATATATGCAACTACTGTGGCATCAATGCCAAAGTAGGGAGTGCCAATCCATAAAACAAGACAGACTGCCAGTGTTGCGCATAGTTTGTACTCGGGTCTGGAGGCAGCGCCCAATGCATAGCGTTGTCGGCGAATATCGCGAGAGAGATTTCTGAAATCAATCTTGGGCCTCAGCAATACGTACATAAGAGGAGGCAGCAAAGACAGTAGCAGAAGCGATGGGATACTAGCACCTAGCATCCATTCTGTGAATCCAAACTCAATTCCAAAGATGCTGGCAGCCTTGCTGGCGACAATTGGGTTCCCAGCCATGCCAGTGATAAACAGAGACGATGACACAAGGTTGGCATTAGAAGCAACTATCGACAAGAAACCACCGATGGGGTCCTCGCCCGCATGTGGTTCGATTCCGAGTGATGTAATAACTGACTCGACAATAGGGTACACAATCCCGCCGCCGCGCGCTGTGTTTGAGGGAATAAACGGCGCCAGTACAAGCTCTGCCAGACACACCGCGTATCCAATGCCAATAGCAGACCGGCCCATAGCTCCAACTAGCATTAAGGATATCCGCCTACCGAAGCCTGTCTTCTCTACAGCCTTCCCGATGTGGAAAGCGCTAAATACCAGCCACGACACCTTGTTCGAAAAGCCTGAAATGGCAACGTCGAAGCTTCCGCCGATGGGATCGCATCTATACTCATGCCAGTGGCCTGATTCACCACGGTACATTGTGTTGCACTTGTCGCATTCAACTTGACGACCATCTGACGTTGTGCACATGAAGCTTTTCGACAGCGTCAGCACGAGGAGCGCTACTGCCATTATGACCGACATGTCGTAGTTTGCAGTTAGCAGCCCCATGATCACACCGCCAAATACGCCCAACAGCCGCATTCCGGCGCTCGAGAGACCCTCTGGGGCCGGTAAATGGGCTATTGTAATTGCTACAGCAATTGCTGGTAGCGCACTGACAAACCGAAAATGCTTTACAAGCTCCACATACCCTTTCCAGCTGCCTACATATCTGCGTGGTAGCATTTAATCTTTGTCACTTTTCCACTTCTTCCGAAGAGATGATAGGAAAAGAAAAAAGTTTTGCAGAGCCAACCCCTCGTGTTAGCAGCAAATGTTGTGTAATTCAAATAAGCTAATAGTTCAAAAAATTGGTCTTTTGGGAAACAAAAGAGACAAACGGTGGCTGCATTATTGTGTAGCAGAATAAGAGAGAATCTTTTTGCACAGACCGGGCTGTTCTTTCAGTGTTTGACTTACGGGTGATTATTCCAGCTGCATTGTCGCGCATATGCTGCATCTGAGCATATCGTTGGTTGTCAATAGCGCTGTAGTCAATTACATGGTGTGAGCTATTGCGACCGTCTGCACGCTCAGGTACCAGCGACGATGCCTCGTTGGCAGATTCGTGGGACATAATGCGATTCAAACACACTTTCCAGAAATATAGCAGAAGAAACTTTCAGAGAGATGGAATGCGTCTGCACTGGCGCACTTGCCAGTTGTGGATAAGGCCGTTCGGACGGGGTCTGCATACAAACTCCTCGCACACTTCCGGCCATACAGAACTTACCCACGTGATATATAGTGCAATTACTGTCTCACGCGGCTTTAAAACGCCGTGCCAGAGGATGATACTCAAGTGGTTTGTGCACACTCGGCCAGCACTGCCGTCAATCATGCAGCTGACCCTGACTCTTGATTGCCATGACCTGCATTCACTTTCCCATCGGACTTTGGCTTTTCAAATGCCAGCACTGATAACAGGTGTCAAGCACCATGCTTTCAGCGCACATTTGCGTCTAGCAAAAGAAAAAAGACTCTGAAACTAAGCATATGCTTTATCTTTGGAAAATACCTTTGATTTATTATTGCGCATTTTGGTTTGCATAGTTTATTTGAAGCCTCGGATTTGAAATAAATGATGTTTGTGACGGTTCTGTAGTCACTCTGACTGCTTATTAACAAACCTTGCAGAAACTATTCTTCTATGGCGTAGAAGTGCTACAGAAGATCAATAGAGCCCAATGCCTGCTTGATTAATAACCTATAGCAATACGTTGTCTTGAATTGGGGGAATACAATCATCTAAAAAAGCAGCAAAACAAATATATGTTTCGTGGGTGCAAAGGCCAGTGACGGAGCCCCAGCATCACCCACGTTCAGCGCGGGTGATTCAGGCCCACAATCGCAGATTAATAAAGGCAATGCAGAATGTCAATCTAATCAGCCTATTGACATATGAAAGCATCAATGTTGCTATTGCACGGCACCGCCCATATTTCGTTGTCCCCATTACGGGGTTTAATAAAGCAACTCTTCAACAATATGAAAGCATCAATGTTGTTACTCTTTCGATCCTTTCCATTATTGCATAAAAATATAGTACAAAAAAAATTGAGGCAACATATCACAAATAATGGCTAGTACATTGCGAGATACAAACACAGTTCGTGGAGCTAGCGATAGACGACGCCAAGTATTCAAGCATGTCTTGGAGAAGCCATATACAACGAATTGGCCAACAGCAAGTCAGTCAGTTAAAGAAGAGATAGTAGAACTGCTTTGCACAGCTCTTCAGCCCCTCGGCAAGTATTTTGCGGAGACTCGAAAAGCAGCAAAGTATCAGCGACGAAAGCGACGTCTTGCTCTGCGTAGAGCGCGAAAGAATAAGACAGAAGTAGATCTTAAAGAATTGGACAAACAACAGGTAGTGAAATCTTCTACGGTTGGTCATGAATTGCTCGATCATATTGTACTTGGTATTAATAGCACGACGCGAGCTTTGGAAAAGCAAGCACGAGCTGTGAAATACAACGAAACTGGAGATCTGGCGCTGGTTGTTGTCTGTAAAGGCGATATTGAGCCACAAATGGTGGCACACTTTCCAGGGTTGGCGCATGCAGCGCGCATTGCAGCAAGGAATCAGCGAGTATCGGAAAAAGGAACTCAGCAGGCTGGAGTATTACGATTGGTCGGCGTTGGGGGTGGAGCAGAGCAGCGACTTGCAGAAGCAGTGGGACAACAGCGAGTATCGGTGATTGGAATAAGAGCAGGGATACCAGCACTGGATGCAATTGTGCAGATGGCCCGTGCTGGAGTTGCCATTCCTTCTGTGCCATGGATCGGAAGCAAAATACAGCCCAGCACTCAGCTACTTACAACAATGGCGGAATCAACGACCCTGCTACATCCAATGACAGTGCGTGAATTGCACACTACTGCGCCGATCCAAGATAAGAAGCGTAAACCAGCAGTTGCCGATGTGGCGGGAAATTCCGACAAGAAAAAAGGACGGATACAGGAAAATGCCACACAATAATTATTTTATTGGATGCAGTAATAGTGTTGATGTCATTTTCCGATTTTCGCAATACATCTAAATGTTTTCTTTTCTTTTTGGCAACAGATATATTTTGAATAATGTTGTCAGTTATCTTGAAGATGTGCAAAAAAAAGGGAAAATAGCAAAAAAAACGTTTGATACTCTGCCTTATTTTGAATTTGTGTTATTGAAAAACGGCTAATCAATATGCACGCTATGTGCAGGATGTCTTTATGTTATTTGCGACATAATAAGAATTCTTTTACTCTTTGACAAATTGGCCTTGCATATTTTTATGCAGAATTCTGCTGCTTATTTGCAAGATACAAATTTATGACACATCTTGTCAAAGAACATGCAACTATTTCTCATGTCTGCCAATTCGATATGTATTGCAAGCCGCACAAGATTTTCTAAAAGTTATATCCACCTCCGCAGCAGCAGCAGCGAAAATCTCTTGCAAATGGGTAAATAAAAGGCACATCAGCGCACATGTTCTCAGCAAGATAACATCAATTACACAATTCTGTTATGCGAATAATTTGGAAAGTACCAAACAATGTTTCAAAAAAGAAAAAGTAATCCACACAGGGTGGGAAAATAATTTTCAGCATTTATTTATGTTTGGTTGTGAATGCAGCCACCTTTTTACATCTCCAAACTGGAAATTCCAAAAGACAATTCGTCCGTAAAAAAAAGAATGTCAAAAACGAATTGCGTAATAAACAAGCGTGGGTAGTATCATTTCTTTAACAGACACCCTCATATGTGCACTCATCTTCTTGAGAGAAAAATTATGGGGCGTTTTATTATTATTATTATTATTTGTTTTGTAAAAAAATGGCTTATGTTGGCCAAAGATTTGGGTTTGGGAAAAGAAAGTAAAAAAACAGTGTTATTTTTTATTTGTGATTATGTTAAACAATATGGAGGAATTTCCTATGTCAATTATCCACAATATTTTTGTATCCTTTCTTTTACTGTTGTTGTGGCGCAACAGTTTATACTAACAAAAACAACAGATGCAGAAGCCATGACTTTGCAATTGCTGACGGATTATGCAACGCCATAAAGTAGTAGCCAAACATGCTATTTCAAATGGTTTAATTGCACTCAGCTGCAGGTCAACATACACCTAAAAAAGTAAACTATCGCCACTGGTTGTCTCTAATTTTTTACATTATAACTTGGAATCCAAAGAAACGACGATGTCCAAAGTACCTAGTGTATGTGGCGTCAGCATTCGGCTCCGAAGTCTTAGTCTGCAGCACATGCCACACTTTTCACTCGTGAAATTTGCTTGTACTGATATGCAGTTTCTAAAAGTGTGGATGTCGCAGAGCCACAGAATAAAACCCTCATTTCTTCTTTGGGTATTAATGGGGGGAGGTGTTGGTATCCAACATGTGGGATTTTTGGATGAACAAGTTGACGAGCCACATAAGATATGCATACGGTTTTTGTTCGGAAAACTTTGGTGCCTCCGAAAGTATGTTTTCCACTATGTTTTTTTTTGTTTGTATCCATATGCACAACACACATTTTGCATAAACGTTTACCACCATTTTTAAAAAACAAACACGCTTAAAAAACATATCTGCACACTATTGTTAGGAAGAAACCCAAAGGATTCCTGAAAGCTGCCAATGTCCGATACTAGTGAAGACTCAACCGCAGCGATGCAAGTTGACGCATATCCTCGCTGTTCATCCTGGACACCTTATCAGATGCATGTGAAAGCTTTTCAGAGGAATGCACTGGTGGTCCCGAGCCAAGTTTCTCTATTGGAGGCAATTTGAAAGCAGGCGACGATAACAAATGCCGCTGTTGTTGGTATCGCTCATATGGGGTTTGTGAAGGATGAAGTTGTTGATTGCTGTTGCCCTTCTCCATCCGAATCATCAGTCCGTTGGTGTCGGCATTCCATGTGGGGCCCGCCAGCTGCGCGTGCAACCTCCGCCGCGAATTATCCTGGGATGGGCTGGCGTATGTCTGCGGCGCAGTGTTGTGCTGCCACACTGGGTGCACGCTCTGGGGACACCCGGAGAAGTGCGGTGCTGCAGGTGCGCTGTTAGGTGTCGCCACTGGCAGCTGCTGCGGCTCTGACTGCAATGGCTGCGACTGCGGCGGCTTGGCGTACATGCTTGGCACTGGAGATGATGCGCCCTTCCATGATGTGGCCGCTGGATACACTGGCGTGTGTTGAATGTATGGGGTGGACGTCGCTATTCTACCACCAGATGCGCTCTTTCCAGAATCACAGTCAACGGCATATTCCTCCGTGTACACACCGCAGGGCGAAGGTATCCCATACGCCTGCGACCGGGCAGTTGTACCTGGTCCATGCACGGTGCTTGCGGGCACATTTACATGACGTACTGGGCCAGAGTATGGTCCGTAGCTAGGGTATCGATACACTTCAGTGCGGTACGGATGTGTTCTTTTATCAATCACACCCGAGGAGCGCATATAAGCTGGAAGTGCTTCACGATGACCTGGGGATTCCGGTGATATTGGATTCCATTGGCGGGCGCCTGCTGTCGTGCGAATGCGACCGCCACCATAGCGGTCAAAGCGTCCTGATCCATTGCCGATCTCTGGGTACCGCTCCTCATATACCTGAACGCCAGTAAAGCGTGAATCATTGGTGGGTGATATCAGACATCCACTCTCCACATCCTCACGCGAGTAGTAACATACAAGATGCAGCTTGCGTTTGTCATTTGTGCATAGCGACAATGCCTTCTTGATAAGACCTTGCTCCTTCTGCATCACATTTGGTGGACACGCATCATAAGACACATGAAGAGGAGATTTTTCACCATGTCCATTGCGAGGTGAGCCGCGAGCACTTCGTACACTACTACCACTACTGGTACTGCAAGTACTTTGGTTATTTCTGTTAACAAACTGGTGTCTACGGCCTTCAAGCTCATAATATATAAGAAAGCAACCGTGTACGCGTGATGGTGACCATGTGCGTCCATCTGTCCACCGTCGCATTCCTGTCTCCTCTTCATCCCAAACGTAGACAGCTCCTGAGCGTATTTTCTGTCGTTCGCGGTCGCTAAATCTACGCTGTACCTTTGGTAGAAGTCCACTATTACAAGCTTCAAATATCAACAGTGCATCATACGCTGTGTCGATAAACCCATGGTATGTTTCCGTCATTGTTTCCTTTTTGTGCTGCTGAGTTTTATCCAAGACACGCGTAAACAAAGTAACTGTGCTAAAGATAATGCGGAGCTATTATAATAAAAAAGAAGTAGAAAAAGTGCCCTTCTTTTTCTAATGGTGGCCGCTGTATCGGTAAAGCTAGGGAAAAGAAGGGTCAAATGCAAGGACACAGTAATAGACAAGTTGTTGGGTTTGCGGGTAGTTGTTATGTATATATGCAAGTATGCGGATGCGGCGAATCTCGCTCAATATTCCGAGGAGAAAAAAGACTAGAGAAAAGAGAGAGGAAAAAAAGAGACAACAATCGCACAATCGAGGTGAGGAAACAAAAGAAAAAGCTTGTTTTTTTAAGGGCAAGGCTGTATATTGCGCAAGCTATCTAATAAAGCTGTCAAATGTTGAAAGGAGGAGGGGGGAAGGGCAACAAATTCTTATAGTATGTCAGATCAAACGAAGCCAATTAGAGTGCTGATACAACGAATAAGGTTTGGGCTTTGACCGAGTCGCAAGGATGACAAAAAAAGGGGGGTGTTCTGCACGAAGCAGCTGACCTTTTTATTTTTTATCAACTGTACCGACGCGCAGAAGAGTAAAAGTAAAAGTGCTAAATACAAGCGCTATCGATGGCTGTTAACAATTATAATGTAACACTAGCAGTTATACCTGATGAAGCAAAAGAAGGTTTAGGTTGGATTCAGGAGCACTGTGTATGCGCATGTGTTTCAAAAAAATTGCCAATAAAACTCGTCATCAAGTATTCCCTGGAAATGCAAGTCTTTAAATAGGAAGTAATAACAGGGTCGTCGTCTGCACCCCCCCTTCTCCGGGTCGCCTTCCCATGTCAAATGCTGCATCCAGTGGGATCGTTCAATTGAAAAAAGTATGTCGTTATTTCAAAAAAAATTTACTTTCTTGCGTGATTCGCAGAGCCAAAAGGAACAAGCAACGCATGTTGGCCATCTAGCCAAAAGTGACAATAACACTCTGCAGCAAAGCGGAAAACGAAACCTTGCGTTATTCCTGTTCCCCTGATTCTTCTACGATGCTTAGCCAACATAATAGCTTTGATAGGCACAGCCACAGGAGCTGCAAAACATAGGTGGTGCAAATTTTTTTTGCATTGTTTTGCAATAGCAATGGGGGGTGGGTGGAACAGGTGGGTTCACAAACAGCAACATCAGTCGTCAATCTTTCCTTTTCATACACACACACACATGGCAAAGCCCTGAAGTGAAAAAGAAGGGGGGAGAAGGGTGTGTAAAATAATGACGTTGCGTGCCGCCTCCATATTTCTTCCCTAATTCTAAATTCTCTCAGAGAAATAAGGGAGGCGTTATCTGTCTCTTGGCCGAAGCCAGCCGAGATGGCGCGTGTCAAAATAAGCCTCCTATAGACTGGCCACACAGTACATCCAAACCCCCCCCTCCAAAAAAAGGAATGGCCTGAATTCTAACCTTAACATACCAATGCAGTATCACTTGCAGGTCTTTTCGTACAAATTTCCTTTTTGTGAGGGGCGGGGGCTTCGGCTCCGATATGCAGATTTTTCAAGGGTCGATCTTGCCAAGCAAAAAAAAAAAAAAACCGCTCTTGTGTCCTTTTTTTGGCTTTCTATTCCCAAGCAAGATCCCTGAACATCTCTAAATGTAAATCCTATTTCCATTTTACACATCCCCCCCCCACACAAAGCTGTGAAATGTTGTTGGCTTGTCATAGTTTGTGACGTGCAGAAACAGGATCATGTTCTCATGCTTGATGTTTACTAATCCGATGCCTTGGAACGATCCCTTTTTTTAAAAATGAGACTAATAAAATCCTTTTTTGTCAAGATGCAAGAGAACTTGTAAGGTGAATTCTTTTGAGGCTGTCTAAAATCGCTTTTTTTGTTTTGCATTGTGTGCGGCTTGAATACATTGCAGTGATTGGCCATATGTAGCTCAACCAGACAACACTACTGCAGATAGAGAATGAAAGGACCAAAGTTGTAAAAGATATCCCATGCTGCTCGGATAAGACAAAAGATGTGTGGCAGACATGTTGCTTTATGCATAATTTACTTGTACTAAATATCGCTATTGCTGTTCTCTAATCAGAGAAATAGGAATAGAACATTTACTGTGTACCACGCGAATATACAGTCTGGTTGATTATGTCTGCTATTGACAAGAAAAGTGGAGTCGAAGGAAGCTTCTTCCTAAGCCATTCTGAACGCTTTTACATGCATCTACTGAGCACGCACAGATGCTTTTTGTTTATATTGGGGATAAGAATCTAACATATGTAACGGAAATTACAGATCGGAAATCCTCCGCAGTTGGGCACTACTTTCACTTTATTTACCAAAAACAATGCTCGGCTTTAGTCGCATATCCTTTGAAAATGGAATTGGCAATAGGAATATGCAACATGTTCGAACAAAACTTGGTCATGCATCCAATACAGAAATGCTCCTAGTGAATGTGTTGGCATTTTGTCTATACTTATCATTTCTACATGGCTAATTGCCATGGTAGTTCTGATGTCATTCATTTATCTGAATATAGGATTTCTTCTGCTTCATCAAAGATCACATTGGCTTTCTATACTCTGTTACCGGGGCGTTATCAACGACTCCTAATTACTGTTTTTTGCGAGTGTATTAGTGTTGGCATATAAATACTTTGGCCGGGGTTGGTATAGCGGGGTTGCGCCATTCAAGCAAAAAGGAATTCAAAGTAGTCTTGTTTCTGGTAAAGGGCAATGGGGGCCACCCCTGAATGTTGTTGTGTTTGTTTCATGGCTTCTTGGTGCTCTTCTTACGGTGCTTTGTGGGTTTCTTCAACTGATCGGCAAGATTTGCAGTACTCTTGTGCTGGGAACGCTCCAGAACACACTTGCCCTCATGTGGGCTGAATAGAATGTGCTGCAAGTTTAGAACTGCGGCAGTATTGCGTTTTCAATGCTTGTGATTGAGATGTGGCTCGGGGTACAGATTGGCAGGAGAAACAGGTTCAGGTTCGCGACACACCTTGGGAATGAAGCATTTCTTGTCCATATGGTAGAGAAGGCTGTAGCGGGTAATTACCTGCTTAATGACTGGGGGTTTTTCTCAGAAGAACTTGAGTCGATAGACTACTGATCATAAATGCCCGGATCGGTGGCCTGTTTAGAAGAACTCAAATCGTTAGACGTATTACTTGTGCCCGCAGCAGGCGTTTTATCAGAGTGTCCGGCAATTAGCTTGCTTGAAGCGTGAAAAAGGTTCAAAAGCTAGATGTAGCTCTTGCAGAGCCACAATCAATATCTTTACCTTTTACATGCCTCTGCGTTAGTGTTTGGCGGGCATGTATTTCTAGTTAGATGAGCATAGCTTTTATGGTTACTTAATTATTGAATAATTATATCACATTCATTTTGTCTAGTTGTTGAATAAATTGTAGTACTTTTATTTGATTACTTGACTGATTTTATTTAGTAGAATTTATTTGTGGAGCACAGATATGCAGAGCTTCTTATTTACATTGGAAGTTTAATATGGCAATTTACAATTGTAGAATTGGGGTTTCTTTGTTAATGCAAATCAAGCACACATCTGCATAGAAAATTAACAACGCCTTCTCGGAAATCTGCCTTTTACTAGCATGAGTTATAATGAAAGCCGAATTAAGCAAAAAAAAAAAACTGGCACAGAACTGACAATATTAAAAATTAATGCTGCAGCATTGAATTTAGTAGGCCTATTCTCAATTGCGTGAAATGGGTTCCGCAAAATATAAATAAAGCAATGCTAGTAAAGGCTTTTCTAATATAACCTTTGTAAGTAGTTTAAAGTTTACCTCTGAGCTTAATAAACAGCTATATATGTTCACTAATAAAAAATAATAACATATTATTTTTAGAAGCCGCACTGGCTAAGATTTAGTTACTTTTAAAATATATCTGTAGCCCTTGAGCGGTGTCGCCATCTGTCTCTACAATGTTACTCTCTGACGGTCGGCTTCTTACACATGTAGTAGCATTTGCATTGCTGTAAATAGATTAGTCTTGCTAACCAAACAAAAAATAGTTACTTGTTTTATATTAATTTCATCTTGTCTAGCCACAACAGTTAACAAATACTGCAAAAACCGTATAGAGTAAAAACAAACAAACCTCAATACATTAGGCTAGCCGTTTTTTGTTGGTTGATTATAGTAACTGAAGTACCTTTCTTTTCAAGCGACAAGAAAAAAATTTTAGTTTGTCGATAAAAAAGAAAGTCAGATAAAAACAAATAATATTTCGATGACTGACATTGCCACCGCCACCTAACTCCATTTGCAAGACAAGGGTTGGCAAGTATTTTCCAAAAAGGATGGACAATTATAAAAATAAATCATACTTGCAGCTTGAAATTAACGAACAAAACAACCAAATATTTTATATCAAGTAGAATGGCTTGTTTAGTATTCCTGAAATAAGTAGCACCTTGCAAGTCCTAGTTGTATTGCATAGAAATAACGTGCTTATTTTTTAAAATACAATTAAAATTATTGTTTGCGAATTGGAGAATGAACGACGCAATATTGAAAATATTGACATGTATCTGATAATTGAACTAGGGATTTATTAGTATCCAGTATATTCAGATTTAAGCATCGCCACTTTACAACGCCTATCCACCAAACAACTTTGGTTCAGGGTTTGATTGTTTATCCAAATTAGGATCTGTGTAAGCAATCCGGCACATTATCAATTGTTTAATGCATTTTTGGCAAGAAGAAACTATGCTTTATTTTCCACAACCTTTTCAGTTTTTTTTTTGGGGGATTCCGCTTTTCTTTTTCAATAAAATTCTGTGTAGCGGTTGTTTTTTTTTACTGAAACCGAAACAATCACATCTATAAAAGGAAAAAAACTGTGAATATAGTCTTTTTGGAATTTAAAATCTGACAAGTATATTTAGAAATATTCCCTGGTTTTTGCAGACAACGACAACATTTATAGAAAGGAAAACGAACAAAGACAAATAATTCCACATTATGCGAAGACAAACTACAATCTTGCTTTTAGGTGTGGTGACAGCGAAAAACGAAGGGCGAGTAGACCAACTGTGGCCGAGACATAGCCCATTGTTACCAGAGAAATGGCTGGCTTAATCCAATGTGTGGTCAGATACAAGCTGGCCCAGTCCATGTAAAAAACTTTTAGAATAGGAATGGCAACAGCAGTTGTAAGAATAGCCCATTTAACAACCTGCGTTCCACCAAGTAGCCAACTTTCCTTTTCCTTTGTTTCTAGTTGACCCATAGGATACATAGGGACAATAGAACCAGCTGACATACAGAATACCGTTGTAAAAAGGCTTAGATCGTTGTAATTCTTTGCTGTAAACCAGATAACGCCAGTCGACAAGCAACCGACCAGGTGAATAAGTAACATCCCATTTAGTTGTCCGTATGCCTTGATAAAGTGGTGAAGCATAATAGCACCCAGAACCGTACATCCGTTGGCCAAACCCATCAAAAGTCCAATGTGCTCAACAGATGTGCCCATTGTCACAGCATGAGCTACAAATATAAATACAGTCATAAACTTAATCAGTATTTGGTAAAGAAAAATACCAGTATTTGATCTGTGGAAAGCATAAATCTCTTACCTGGTAGTAGCCCCATCACAGTTATAAAGCCAGCGCCTGCCAACATGTTGTGCAATTATTATTCAACTATTCTTTTTGGCGTAACAGAGGGGTTTGTGACACTGCTAAAAAGGCAATAAGTAAAAAAAAAAAGAATGATGTGGCAAGTTTTACAAACTACGTACCTTTTAGAGAGAGAAGCGAATCGTGTAAATCATTGACTGTGTCCGATGAACAAAAAGCTCTTTCTCTGTGAGCGTCAGCTCTACTCATCGGTAATACATTCTATGCACGGCGACACTTTTTTTACTTGCTTCAAAAATGAATGACAGCAGTAGTGACTATATTTCTGGAAGGATGTTTTAATCTGATCACAATCTGAGACTGGAAAAGTTGATAAGGTTTACGATAGACCCTAACCCTAGGTGGTGTAAAAAGTGCATTGATAGGAATGGATAGCTTCAACGCAACGACGAAGAGTTTCCTCGTTTTCATTTTCTAAGAGACAGAAAGCTATAAAATTTTCGCTATCCTTCTAATTACCAAAGAATAACTGACATTTGTACTTTGCTTTGACTAAAAGCTCTACAGTCTTTCGTTATGTCGTATGAAGGAAAAGTATGGCGAAGCGCCACAGATCTTAAGGACGGCTTTTAAAACAGCAGTAGATCCACGGTCACAGCATTCAAGCTGTATCTGTCCGATGCGTTACAGCAGGGAGTAGTAAATTGTACTAAAGATGGTTGAGGTTTGCTTCATATATATGCATAAATATTACATTTTGTAGACCATAAAGTGCAAGGCTGCAGTCGCCTGGGAGGCCGGAAAGCCGCTAAGTAAGTAGATAAGCATGGACCATGCGCAGGCCTGTGACAGTTGATATACGCTATAGAGTGCAGTTGGTGGCTAATAAAACGACAGAAGGGACAGTGTGTTTCAATTGGAATATGGTGTGCTACTTTTGTGATGCATAGGTATTGAGGAGATCGAAGTTGCTCCACCAAAGGTAAGGATTTCCATAAAGCAAGTAGCAGCGGGAGAGTTGGTGGGTGTATGAAGGAATGCAGCGTATTAGCTAAATGCAAGTTGGTTTATAATATAATTTGAAGTGGATGATATAGGCAGGAGAGGCGCGGCTAAAGGTCGTGGCAACGGGTATCTGCCACACAGATGCCTACACGCTTTCTGGCAAGGATGCAGAGGGACGCTTCCCGTGTATTTTCGGGCATGAGGGAGGGTGTATTGTGGAGTCGGTCGGCGAGGGCGTAACCAGCGTAAAGGCAGGCGACCATGTGGTTCCTCTTTATACGCCCGAGTGCAAGAAGTGCAAGTTCTGCAAGAGCGGCAAAACCAACCTCTGCTCGGTGATCCGCGAGACGCAGGGACGAGGCGAGATGCCTGATGGCACAGTGCGCTTCACATGCAAAGGCAAGCCAATCTACCACTACATGGGGACATCAACTTTCAGCGAGTACACGGTGGTGAGCGAAATCTCATGCGCCAAGGTAGATGATAGCGGCAGACTTGATAGGCTGTGTCTTCTTGGCTGTGGTATTCCGACTGGATGGGGGGCGGTCAGGTACACGGCCAAAGTGGAAGAGGGTGCAGTAGTAGCGGTGTTCGGATGCGGAGCAATTGGACTGTCGGTGATACAGGGAGCAGTTGCAGCCAAGGCAAGCAAGATCATTGCGGTGGATATTAATCCAGGCAAGTTTGTAATGGCTAAGCAATTCGGAGCGACGGACTTTGTCAACCCGAAGGACTTCCAGGACAAGCCGATCCAGCAAGTGATAGTGGAGAACTACGATGGTGGAGTCGACTACTCGTTTGAATGCAGCGGCGGAAATACAGAGGTGATGCGGGCGGCGCTCGAGTGCTGCCACAAGGGCTGGGGTACCAGCATAATCATTAGTGTTGCCGCTAGTGGGCAGGAGGTCCGTACGCGGCCATTTATGCTGGTGACGGGCCGTGTATGGAAGGGATCGGCGTTTGGCGGTGTCAAGGGCCGCACACAACTGCCCGAGTTTGTGCAGCTGTACTTGGACGGCAAGCTTAACATTGACGACTATGTCACTAACGAGTTTGATCTGGCAGACATTAACAAGGGATTGGAGGCGATGCACAACCCAGACTGCATCCGCCCAATCATCCACATGGCCAAGGATTAGAGAGAATAAAATTACCAACTTATTAACACACGTAAACTACAAATGGTGCTTCAACCACAGCCAGTGTATTCTCCGCAGCAATAGAGTCGAGGTCAACAAGGCGCAAAGTCCCAACAGATTGAAAGTGTGGGGCAGCAGCAGTGTACCGCAAAGCTGCAACAACAGAGGTGCCTGGAGACAGTGGCGGGATAAGCGTAGAGTGCTCCACAGAAAGGAGGCCGCAGGCAGCCATCGGTGACGACGTAGACGGGTTTTCAGGATCAAAGTCATCAGAAACAGCAGCTACATCGATTATGCACAGCCGAGAGTAGCAAGAAGAGGTATTGTTGGTCAGATGCACGCGTACAACCACTTCGTCCCCAAGCGCAGCCTTTGGCGGAGCCTCAAAAGAGATGTCAATGGCTCCAGGCAGCGGATCCAGCGCAGAGGCACGGGCGGTTTCGGCACTGGTAGCATGTGCTGCACTGGACCGACGTCGCAGTGAAGCGCGCTCAATATCATATGAGCCAGTCTCTGCTGTGGCAGCATAGACAACTGTCGATGGCGACTGGACGGTGGATGTCGAGCTTCGCTGGCGACGAGAATGGGCCGCAGCATTGACAGTTGCTGCCCGCATCCGCGGAGTGAGCAGAGGCCCATGCTGGTTGTGGATTCCCAATGGCCCATGCTTGGTATCTGTCAGCGGCATTGCAGGCATGGACCCGGATCCAGCGGCCAGATCTCCTCGCAGCACAGAAGGTGGATGACCACCAGAAACCCCTTGAACCACGTACTGTTCGCTCTTGCGCGGTGGCTGCGCTGCACTAGTATCGGGTAATGGCGCCTTAGAAAGCGATCCTATCAGCGAGAGCTTGCGTATACGTGCCTGCATGGCATTGTCAAGCGAGACAGTCTTTGCATGACCCATGCCAGCAGCAGACACTACGCGTTCCTTTTGCGGGCGAGAAGACTCGAGTGTCGCGCGTGTGGCATTCGAGTATGCTTCCGAAGAACGAGCAGATACTACGCTGGGAAATGAGCCAGTTGGATTGCTCCACATGGAAGTCACATCCGCGTCCGACAAGCTATGCGTGGGATTGTCAGGTTTCTGGTACGTGGCAGAATCTAGCAGACACACTTGATGGCAGATCTCCAATATTCGCTCATCACCAGGGTCACTGCCAGCCGCTGTGAGGCTCACGCGTGCCAAAAGCTTTGATGAGCCTGGAGCCCCTCCACCATTCAGCAGCTGCATTCCACCCATTGCAGCCGCTGCAATTGGCTTTGCCAGCATGCTGATTCTAAACGCCGTCTGCCAGCAGGTGCCTGGTACTAATGGCAACGACCGATCCTGCTGTTGCGGCGCCAACGGCTGTATGTGCCAATCGGGTGAGTGCAAGCGTACTGCTTGCAACAAAAGAGTAGAACCAAGAGCGTGGACATCGCAACGAACCGAAATCTCCACCAGCGCTGCATCGGCACCAAAGCTCGGTGGCAGATCAACCACGCGCGTGCTGATTCCCACTGCTGGACGTGTCGCCACCACCGTCTGGACCACTCGCTGCTGCGCAGGATTTCCAACGGGCTCCAATGCCTGTCTGTCCAGCGCCGCTGCTAGCAATGCCTCCTGTCGACTGCGCTCTCTTCTGCTACGCCGAGCTGTCTCTGTCGATATGCGCGTAGCAAGCTCCGCCAACCGTGCCTCCTGACCATCGCAAATGACGTGCGCTGCGTGTCTTTCACCGCTCCGGTTGGCTTTATCTCCATACCGTGTGCATGTTGCGCGGATATCAAATACTAGCGCATTGTCTGTATGCTGTTCTGCAGTGGCTCCCCCAGCTGGTGTGTCAATAGTGATTGGATATACGCCGCACCAAGCACCGTTCTCGAGCTTGGCTGCCGCAAACCCCATTGCATCTGATCCTTTGGTCTGTGGTGCATCTGTCGCAAAAGCTGCGACGGCTGCTTTCCTCACAATTCGGAGTTGCTGTGACATGTCGCCGACAGCCCTATTGCGGGTATTGCTGTCTGGCGCCAGTGGACTGGTAGCGTTGCTTCCTCTGCTGTTGCTTGAAACTGCTGTTGCCTGATATGCCGCAATTGAAAACTTGAGCATGCCAAAAAATTGTCGCATTTCGTCTGCTGTCACTGCCAGCTCTCCACGAGACAATTCTCGTGCTCTAGTACGTTTCATTGCTGTCGCCAAGCCCCAGCGAACCTGATCAAAGTTTGGAAGCGAAACAACTACAAATGCCCCCGCCTGTTCGCCATTGTATAACCGACGTCGTGACTGCCTCTCCACAACTTCCTTTGCTGTCCATTGCGTCAGTCTGTGCTGTGTCTGTTTCTCTTTAACAAAGCGAAGCTCTTCGTCGACAATGTGTAGCGAGATGCGAATTCCTCTAAACAACGCCTCCACATCCTTTTCGTCCAACAACAGCTCCATCGCCTGGACTTTATTAAATTAACAAATTCACACTGAAGAAAAGTTGAGTTACTGCTACTGGCAGTGCTGGCATTGAGAAAAAGAGTAAAGTTGTCACTAGCACCACCCTTTACAACCAATAGCAAAAATGAAATCAAAACAATTGATCAATTTTTTTTAGGAATATCATCTTAATGGCATTAAGGGACCTATCCAAGTTCATCAGCGTGAACCAGAGGCGCGTAGAGGAAATTGACAAACGATACATCTGCATCTGTTGGAATCATAAACTGAAACGAGAGGAATCCACGCTGGTTGACTCTGATCTTAGTCTTATCCGACAGTGCCAATGCGTACTTGCATTTAAGAATCAATCCCAGTTTGTATCTATTCTCCTGTTCTTCGCTGCAAAAGAATGAGTCTAATACTCGCTCGTCCTTTGAGTATGTCATCTCTGTGCTACCGTTCTCTCCTACTGTTGTAATTGAAAGGTAAGGTGCGGTGGATGATATTGCAATCCCTACTGCCTCGCTGGTTGGGTCAAGCTCGTTGAAAGCGTCCCGAAGCCATTCTGACCGAATAATTAGCTGCTGGATTACTGGAAATCGCGCAAAATCCAGGTCAACTGGTGCCTCTGGCACAAATGTCGCCAGTCGGCATACTGATATTATGCCTCGCTCCTCCAGCATCAGCTCAAAGTCTGATCCCAGCCCATTGAAAGCTATGTGCGCTGTGGTGGCTCCCCTCAAGTCCATTGGGTTGCCGCTCGAAAGCATACCCGAAGTCGACTGTGCTCCTCCAGACGCTCCTCCCGAACTGCTATTGCCCAAATTCCCTGATGGCCCATAGAACAGCGTCAGACATTCGATAAGATTATCTAATGGAACTGATACATGAGTAGCATCCTCCGCTGCATCCCTCTCGCTGTCGCTCTCATTCTCTGACTCTACGCCTTGTACTCCATTATACTCCTTTGCAAGCTGCTCGTTGTAATCGAATACTGCAAATAGGTCTGTACGCAGGTATGCCTGCGCAACGATACTTTGTGCCTCTTCCACAGTGAATACTACTCCACCAGAATTTATTGCACACGATGCTCGTGGTCGAAAGTTTATTGTTCGTAGCATATTTACGAGTGGCCGAATGTTGTTAAGCCTGGCCGTGAATAACATCTCCGCTGGCTTTGCTGTTGCCGCTGTGGTCGTGGCCGCCAGCCTGCTCGTTATGACCATATCTAATCAGTAGCGACTCAAGCCCTACTTTGTAGAAGCGATAATATTGAAAAAAAAAGTGTTGAATAATATGGTGGCCAGAGAAAGGAAACGTGTCTTTGCTTGTGCTTGTGTGTGCTGCGCAAATGCGCACAATTCCATGTCTGGTCGTTGCTTGATTGTGAGATCGGGGATCACTGATAACTCTCTGGCTTGTCAACGCATTGCAAAGAAACCCAATTCATTTCCTGGTCTACTCTCAATTCGTAATATACACTTTGCTCCTTCTTACTAATCCCACCTTAAGATAGTTTGCTCTGCTTACACAGTTGCCCGCTTTAATCAATAGCAGAGAGTGCTCGAGACAATGTTCCGTACCGTTTTGGCGCATTCTGTTCTTCCAGAGCAGAGCTCGTGTAAGTATAGGTGTGCATACTGCTGAGCAAACTCCGATCGGCAATGGCAGTCCCACTTTTTTTTTATTAATTCAGGCGTACTTTTAGAATCACCCAAGCACAGTCCAGTTAACTTTTACAGGCCATACAAACAATGAAATATCAAATATGTAGGTCTGTTTCAGCAGCTGCGTTTTGCAACAAAGAAGTCTGGCGGGTCTTCGCGCAACGGTCGCGATTCTATAGGTCGTCGGTTAGGCTTTAAAAAACAGCAGAACGAGCATGTAATATCCGGAAATATTATTCTTCGGCAACGTGGAACAAAGTTCCACCCTGGTGAGAATGTGGGTATTGGCAAGGATCATACCCTGTTTGCTATACAACCAGGTTATGTAAAGGTCTATACTGACTCGAGGATTAAAAAAGATAGACGCTACATTTCTGTAGCTCTTGATAAAGAGGATAATGCTTTTCCGCGAAGCCCTTACGAGAAACGTGTCAGAGGCTTCTTTCTGGTTGATAGAACTCGCCAAGAGATAGAGCAGCAGGAGCAATGGGCAAAATACCGTGCTGAAAATGATTAGCGTATTCTTTCTTTCATATCCACCGATTGATTGTGGCTATTCCTGCTTAAAAAACATGGATGTTGCAGAAAATTATTGTGAATTTCCCAGAAGGATTCCTTGTTTAAATAGGCAGTCATTGTATGTTGATTGCATCCAAAATATGATGCTGTCTATTTTTTGGGGGTGGAGCTATATGTTGCGAAGGAGAGGCTCGTAACATATAGATTTAAAAGGATCTAATGCCACTGTATGGCCCTCTTGTGTCAAGACTACTTTTTGGTGCTTGCTCTAAAGCGCCCGCATATTTCTTTTTACCCTGGATGGGTTTAGGGAATATCCTACACCGCCGATTGCGATGATTCACCATTTACTATTAGTTAACTATTGTTGACATGTGTTCGACTTGTAACATTCAACTAGGGTATCATCTTGTATCTTGTCTGCAGGTTCTATATATAAAACCATCTAGCAAAATAGTATGCTTTTTATGCTTTACTAATATTTGATATCATATTTATTGCTCTCACTAACACACAACAAAAAAATTCACCTGAAAGCCATTCAATAAGAAAGCAGCAAAAAAACACACTCCGGCTTTTATAATATTTATGACTTTATTATTGGGACTACAGAATGTTTGAAAATTCTCCAAAAAAAAATGTAGTGAAAGAATGCTGCACATTCTATTCGCCTTTGTTATAAAAGGTCGGTTTTCTTTACATTTGGCCAACCATCCTTTCTTACTAGAAAAAAATCCCAGCTATATAAATATGTTATTTTCATTAAACTTAAATAAACTTTGAAATTACAACTGTCACGCAGTTTGTTATGCCTTTATAGGCTTGCCACGCGGTCAACATTCGAAACAGTCACCGAGGGAGTTAGGTTGATTACCCGTACATGTTCATGGGTGACATCTGAGTGTTGTTCTTCCACTAAATTTCCACTCCTTCACAGCATATTGCCATTGAAAACCCAACAAAATTCCGGTAATGTCGACACTCAATATAATAAAAAGTGGGCAATCGAATTTGTTAATAAAATGTTTGATTTGCCCTCAAAAATAATGTGGCTAAAACAAACACGGAGAATATTAGTGCTGTTGCTTTTAAAAGCACGAACGTGGGTAATGCCCACGTCAGCCTTTATCGTCCAACTTGAAACTTATGCAAAATACTGTGGAAAAGGGTCGTCGCCAGCGTGACGTTGCCACTTCCTATTGTTTACATTTACAATTGTTCAGCAATGACCATTCGGGAATAGCTCCCAGAACGGACTAGGGGTCAGGTTGCTTGGCGTTAATGATTTACGCAAGCAGACTAGCAGAAGAACTTACACTTTGATATAAATATGCGGACGTCATGACTGTAATGAACGACTGGATTGCGCTACCTTATAAAAAATCCGGTCTTCTTTGACTCCACATTTAGAATATTTTCTATATTTGCTTTTAGACATTTTTTGCCTGACGCTGTTAAATATCAAGATATGACGTTTGGTAACCAACAAGGACCAGGTCAGCCAGGAGCTAGTGCATATGGCCAAGGAAGGCCCCCGGCTCCGGGTGGTAATTCGGGTCCAGGACCTGGAGGTTTTGCGATGCATCCACCTCAAGGCGCTGGGCCTGGTGGCTATGGCCAACAGGGACCTCAACCAGGAGCTGGCTATGGTCAGCAAGGTTTGCCGCCGGGAGCTGGCTATGGTCAAAAGGGACCTCCGCCAGGAGCTAGCCATGGTCAGCAAGGCTCACAGCACGGCGGAGCCAACCATGGTCAGCAAGGCCCGCAGCACGGCGGAGCGCCGCCACCACCTGGTTCCAGCGTATACGGTCAACAGGGGCCACCGCGTGGAGGCAACAACTCTCCTGGCGTTCACTGGGTAAATGCAGCTGATTCGTTTATTCCACCAAATGCAGTGCAAGGCGGAATGGAAAAGGATGGGTCACCACTATTTGTCGCACGCGCAATGTACAAAGGCGGGCTTCATCCAGGAAAAGCAGCACAGCATATTCAAGACGGTGGTTGCAGTATTGGCTGGGGACACAAGGAAGTTAACGTCCGCGAATATCAGGTTCTTTGTGGCGATGCTAACCAGTTGCGCTGGGTCAAACAAGATGGTGCATTGTCTATCCAAGGTATTAAGCCGGTAGACGCTGGACATGAAGAAACTGGGGAGCCACTGTATGTTGCAAAGGCTCTGTATGAGGGCTCGCAACAGCTTGGCAAATGTGCTCCGCATATCAAAAAGGGTATGGCATTTGCCTATGGTCACAAGGAAAGAACGACGAATAATTACTTGGTATTAGCGTATAATCATTAGCTTGTCTAACTGGGCTTTTTTTTTATTTATTTTAAATATCTTCTAAATGCCTTCTTGCTATCTGCACCCAGCAGCAATGTTGGAGCACAGCGCATTTACCGAAAGTAAAACCACAAATATTTGTTACGAAGGGGCGGGAATTGAGCAAGTGAACAATGCTCTGATTTTACCTCTGAACATGTGCGGACAGCCAGCTTAGCTCTCTCAGTGATTGTTTCCATTATTGGCTAAGCAGCAAGCCTATAAAAGCTGAGCAAGCTGCGTAGTGTTTATATTTCTTGTTTTCTTTGTGTTAAAAGATAATCTTGCAATTTTAAAACACTCCACAACTCGGGAGATTTGTAATAAACCTCATTAAACCTCATTTTTAAATAGTTCATTTATTATTTTAAGTCTCCAACTTGAGACAAATTATGTTAGCCCTCAATGAGAAAAGTAGTGGGCTCGGCACGTCAGCCGGAGCCCCAGGTCAGACCAAGGCTAGTATGGCACAAGTGCCGGATGTTTTCATGTCAGAAAGAGGTCCGCCTCCTGGTGGAGTCACTAACATGAAAGCTAGCGATATGCTGGAATATTTAAAAGTCATTATTCCAAAGTTCAGCGGCAACGTAGACAAGGAGTTAATCTCTGCGGAAACCTGGGCCTTACGAGTGGAATCCGAGTGTGCCAAGTACCGCCAGAGATATGAACCTGAGTTTTTCAGAGCGTTGATCTTGGGTTGCCTTACGGGAGACGCAGCCAGAGAGTTGGAGGACATGGAGTGTGATACTCCTGAAGCTATACTGAATCATCTTCGTGACAAGTATAACTCAGCAATATTCCAGTTCCATTTAATCCAGCGGATCGAGTCTGGTAGTGTGTTCCAGGGATGCACGCAGAGTAATATTTTGAGTGTTCTGCAGAAGTTAGCAAAGGAACTTATGTGTCATAGTGGTGGGCTAGTTGCATTGGCCAAGGGAACACAGGACATGTTCAAGACGGAATGGAACCTGCTTAGGATTAACTGGATGAACCTGCGTTATTAGGACTACCAGCAAGTTCTTGTCGGGTTACAGGAAGCAATGCGTAGCAATCCGGAATTGATGCCAGAACTCCCAAGAAAGGCTAAAGCGAAAGCCCCATCCGATCATGCAAAAGAGGAGCCAAAGCAGGTAGACATTGCTAAGTCTAGCAATGTGACCCGCAACCAGAGAAGGCGCGCTATCCAGAAAAAGAAAGCCAAGGAGACAGATGATGAGATCAAGTCGCTTCGTACCCAACTTGCAAACACTAAAGCCAGTGGCCCTGCTAGCACCAATTCAAATAAGTCAAAAGAAAGCCTAGGCGACTATTCCAGTTCTTATGTTGTTGCTTTTATTAATAAAAGCATGTCCAAACAATTAAGAAAGAATAGTCGCCAAAGGAAGAATCATTGGACTAAATTAGATGAGGTGTTGGTAGGGAAGCAGGTGGTGAATGCTGTTGCGGATCCAGGTGCGGAAGTCTCAGTTAATATGCTGGAGGTGTATTTTTTCGAGGGGGCGGAGCTTGAGCAAAGGAGCAATGCTCCGATCAAACCCCTCAACATGTGAGGGCAGCCGGCCTAACTCTCGCAATGATTGTTTCCGTTGTTTGCTACGCAGTAAGCCGATAAAAGCGGAGCAAGTAGTGTAGCAATTGTTTTCAATGTTTTCTGTAAGTTTAATGATAATATTCTTTTAACTAAAAGTACTCCACAACTCGGGAGGTCCGTAACATATTAATTAAGCATCAATTAAAGTAGCGAACAAGCTACTCCACATGGTCATGTCAAACACCTATATAATTAAATGGTACTTGCCTCCTGTTTCTACTATATTACCACATTTAAAACCTGCTGTCACATTTCTTACACTTAGGAAAAAGAATCGACAACTCCACAGAGATACTCCCACAAATCACAGATAAAAGAAACTCAAATAAATACAAAAACGCACTTAATTATAGTGCTATCAGCAGTAAATAGAAAAGTATAACTAATAACTTTACATATTAAATAGTGATACAATGGATTTTCTTTTACGCACAGCCGCACAGCGCGTGGTATTGCCATCTCGACATGAGGTTATGCATGTTTACCGCAGAATACTCAAACAAGCGCGATCATTTTTCGACGAAACTACACGTGAATTTATCCAGACTTATGCCAAAGAAACATTTCGTAGGAATCTTTACGATCGCAAAGTCAATCGAGCGCGTGCAAAGCTAAGAAATGCAAAGACAGTAAGTTGCGATATGATTATATAGTTACCTATGGAGATTAGCTCATATTTACATTGCGCTTATCATTTATTTGCTTTTTGCTTCTATTTTGAGTTTTGTAGACGGCAAATCGGCTAGAACGGGCTAATAAACATAGGTTTAAGGATGTGCTTAATGTATTGGAGACTGGATATGGACAAAAGGGACCGCGCAAAGCAATGATGCTTGAGGTAAGATTATAAATAATATCCAAACTTTGCTTACAAAAAAAAAAGCATTCTAATATTTTTTTGCTAATATTTACTAGTGTTTTGTTTCTTGTAAATTACATTCAGAATAGGCTATGGTAGGGATAAAGAAGGAAGAAGAGGTATTTGGAAACCTCCGTGATATGGCTCAATATAGACCAGCATTCTATGCACTTGCAATGTATCAGCTGGGACGGAATAAAGTGGAGGTGGATAAACAAAATATAAAGTCACTTCACCCGCTTAATGTTGCTAAAACACAGGATTCGCGCTGGGAAACATTAAGATACAAGGTGGCACCACCTGTCGATGCTGCAACAATGGAAGTGCTAGAGGAACGTGCGCGCACAGGAATTATTAGGAATCCAGCATTCCAAGACTGTTCTGTCAGAGATGCAGCATTGATACGTCGCTGGGAAGAAAAATGGGTACATCTTCCACATCGTCGACAGATTTGCAGATATTACCGCACGCTGCTTGAATCCATTTCAATGATGGTAGTGACTACACGCATGGTACCAAATAAAAGCAAGTATCTAAAATCGAGAGCACGAAAGAATACGGATATTGCGCCAGGCGTTGAGAAACCAGAATTTGTGCCAGAAAAGACATACTCGTTTGTAAAGTCCATATATGCTGGCAAAAAGGAACCACAAGAAGCCAGCATAATAGACGTTGCTGGTATTGCAGATCAGTCAGTGGCAGTGCAATTCTAATATATTTAAGAATATTTTCAAAATACAAGCAAATAAGCGACCGACCGTCCACAACAATTGACCTGATGGGCTAAACAAGTTATTGGCGCATTCCATTGGCCGTTTGCTGCCATCGCTCCTGCTGGTCAGTCGAAGAAGCCCACAGAGTGCCGCAAGAAGAGTATTAAGAAGCCCAAGACACAAATACAAAAACATTCGGGGTAGTCACCACTGTCCTAAACCAGGAACATATCTGCTGAGTATTTCTTCTTTCAGATCATGTTGAGAGCTTGTGTTGATAGAAAATATAAAATCAGTGATCAGGCGAATGTGCACAAAAGTAATTAGAAAGAAACTCTACTCTCGCGCCTCATCAACAGATAGTTTGTCCAAGGCTCTGGGGCCGTATTCTTCCCACTCTCTCTTAGTAACCCATGCAGCATCGTTAGACTTCAAAACATCAGCCAAAACAGCACCACCCAGGAATACCATGTGTTTGCGGTTCGGCGGATCGTCAATCTGCAGCTTAAACTTGTCGAGTCTCGAGATATCTCCCTTCAACACGTTCTGCAAATACAATTGTTTCGTCTCCTTCTCTAGACGACTGGGAAGTCCTGGGTACATTGAAGAACCACCCGAAACCACCACATGTCTGTAGAGGTCAGCGCGCATATCAATAGGAGCGGACTGTACGGAATTGATAAGCAACTCTGCAACGCCCGGCGACTCAACATCAATAAGCTCTGGCTGGAACAGGCACTCGGGTGCCTGGAATCTCTCAGAGCCTACCTTGATAACACGACCGTCGGGTAGTGTGTAACTCTCGACCATGGTAGTGGTTTCAGTAGCTAGTTTCTTATCAAGGTCGAGGTCGTAGCTCACATAGCATACCTTCTCCTTAATCTGGCGGACAGTTTCAAAATCTGCTGTGCGGTTGAATGCATAGCCACGCAGTTGCAATAACTTGATAAGGTACCGAGTGACGTGACGACCGGCGACATCTAGTCTTCTGGTCAGATGAGGCAGCGAGTAGCCCTGGTACACTGGAATAATATGCGAGACACCATCACCAGAGTCGATAACCACACCAGTAAGCAAGCCCTGAGCGTACAGAGTTAACACAGCCTGAATAGCAACGTATACGCTGTCAAAACCATAGCGTTCAAACATCACCTCGCACATCTTCTGTCTGTTGGCCTTTGGATTCAGCGGGGCCTCAGTCAACAGCACCTTGCACTGGGTTGGATCCGCCTTGAGTTTCTCAAAGAACGTGTAGTCCCACAGATGCTGCATATCCTCCCAATTTTTAATAATACCATTCTCCAGTGGATATGACATGTCAAGAATAGCACGCAGCGCAGCAGCCTCAGTTCCAACATTGATATCCTTCACCTCGTGTGGTACGTCAGCTAGCGTAGTAGCTTCTTCGGCACGTAACATTGGCCGACCTACCACTGATGGAAACACATGTTCGGGAAAATTCGACCCTGCATAGCCGACCTTTGCAAAACCTGTGCCGTTGTCGACGACTAACACGTTGTGGTTGCTCGACATTTCTTTAACTTTAGGTCCTTTTTAAGAGCGTTTGGACTGTCTAATCGGGAAGAAGAAAAAAAAGGATGCAAGTCGGTGGTTGAGATAGAGCAGATGCGCAAATAGCGGCAAGCAAACCAAGCACAGTCTGAAGCGACTGAGAGAAAGCAATGACACTCTTCTCCCTCCTCCTAGCTTCGCAGGTTGAAACAGAAGGAATCTCCGCAAATCAAATCATGGCACAGGTGATCAAGTGGGCTGCTATGTGGTTGTTGGTGACAGGGTTTTCTGTCAAAAATAGCAGGAGGCTGGATGCATGAGGGGACGGTGTTCCGAAAGGTGTACTGGAATCCGCTGCACATGACTAGATTTACGCCACGCCAGTGACCGGTCGTGCGGAATCGGATAGCGCCGTGGTGTAGCTGCGGAAGCTCACATGGCGCTTGAGCGTGGGTGAGCTGTAACGGAGAGCCAAGCGGATTCCAGAAAGCCTTTTGAGGGGGAAAAGCCAAAGTCTCTCGCATTGCGTCATCAGCAATGGGAGGAGAGAGAGAGCAACACTACTCAAAAAAAGGCAGGTGCATGCGCGGGAATATCGTACTATTTTCTGTCTGCAGCGCCCAGACTCATAGCATGGAGCTGTATGCGGTTGGGGGTCTGGGCCCGTTGAGCCACAGCTGCGGCCTTCCCAAGAAACAAAACAGAAGAATCAAAGGTGCCAAGTCGACCACAAATCATATGCAGCTCACGTGGTACAGCGCACTGTTGATGCATGCGGCGAAACCCGCAGGTATAAAATGATTTGCTTGTGCAACTGCATCGAAAGACACCGAAAGTATAGTCGATTCTTCTTGTAGATTTTTTTGTTTCAGTCAGCCACCTTAAATATTATTTCATCGAGCATAATATTTCGTTTCTTCTCTCAACTGCACATTTTTCTTTCTTTTTTACGTAGTCTAGTCTTCTGCTAATATTAGAGTAAAAAAAGGTTTACTTTCGCGTCCTTTTCTGTTCGCATATTCTACTCGCATACCTTTTATTTTGATAATGTATCCGCCTGATAACGGCAGCACATATTCCGGCCATTCCTATGGCTCCTACAACTCGGGCTATCCGCCTGTAGACGATCTGAGCCGCAGCTTAGGGTCGCCTGGCAGTAACGGTGGACCAGGTGATAAGAGATATTCACAGCTTAATAACCCTGCTGTGGGAGAAGGGCCTATGTCCGCACAGATGCCCAGCGCACCAGCTGGATTTAATTTCTCTGGAGGACCGGGCGGATTTAATGGCCCTGGCGGGTTTGCTGAACCTGGGGGATTTGTAGCACCGCCGTCGTTCAACAACGGGTTTGGAGGGTCATCTTACCCACCACCTCCGGGAGGTGGTTATCCTCCGGCGAACAATATATACCCTCCCTCTGGTGGCGGTGGCTATCCTCCAGCAAACAATATGTACCCACCACCACCAAACAATGGGGGCTACCCACCCGCAAACAATGGGGGCTATCCTCCGGCAAACAATGGCAGATATCCTCCGGCAAGTGGTGGATATCCTCCTATGGGTGGCAGCTATTCCCAGCCTCCGCTTCCTCCACGCAACCAATTTGACGGTGGGTACCCGCCTCGCCCTCCCGGAGGAAACGGCTGCCAGCGACCGCCAGCTAGTGCTGGACCGGGTATGTCTGGGCCAGGAAGCAACCCTTCGATGCAGTCCGTAAACAACCCGAAAACATCACAGGTCAACCAGAGTGCACCGGAGTTAAACAAGCAGACTGTGGCTAGGCCACCACCACAAAACGGAGGTGGTGGGCCAAGACCTAGCTCCTATCGACCAACAGGCAGCTCTTCAGTAGGCAGTATTCCTCCAGCGCAGAATAACGCTAACCGTGGCATGTACTGGTCGCCAGTGAACTCACAGTAAGCACATACCTGCTATTTGGCTTTTGTCTAACAAAGTACGCCAATAAATGAATTAAACATGTACCTCTTCCTTTTTCCTTCTAATGGGCAACATGGATGCAATTAGAATTTGTCAAAAAAAAGAGATAAATTGTATGTGCTGCGCATTCTTCATGCTTTGATATAACCCAGTAAACTGATATATGGATTGATTTCTTCTATTTTGCGACTGCATAACAATGGAAAATTTTTTGACATTTGTAGAAACACACGTATACCAGCGGATGCAGTCCGCGCAGGAACCTACGGAAACGATCCAGTATTTGTAGGGCGAGCGAAACACAAGGATAGTCTGCAAGTGGGAATGGTGACAATGGCCAAGGAAGGACTTGTAGTGTTGTACGATGGTAAGCCAGTATTATTCCGTGAGTACGAGGTGCTCTGTGGTCCCGTAGGAAAGTACAAATGGATTTCAGCACGCGGACGATTCGATCCTAAAGATATCAAGGATGGGAAGCCGCTTTCTTGTGGATATGAAAAGTCCGGCGAGGCATTGTACGCAGCTGTTACTTCAGTACATGGTCGCGACTACGTGGGCAAGGCTGGCGCTAAGATCAAAGGCATGGTGTATCCGCACAAAGGCGGCGAAGACAAAACTAAAACGTACGTTGTTTTGTGCGAGCACTGATTTTTTCAACTGCTCGGCCGATGCACCCAATGGCCAAAGGCGCCTCCCCCGAAAACTCTGATTCTTTTTTATTCTGACTAGAGTTCCTATCTACGAAAGAATAATGAATCCAAGTGCGCCTCCTTCTAAATTATCTGCGTTTCCTTTTTTCTCTTTTCCATTTCAAGCGTAAATTATACTTTTGAGTTACAACGACGTCATTCAATGGCGAATAATGAACATGTTTGAAACCTGTTTTTTTCTCTATTAAAATAACGACCGGCGGAGATTCTGTGCTTAAAAAACACGTAGCGTGACCAACCACTCTGCATTCGTGTGCAGTTAGCGTGGGACATAAAAAAACAGAGCAAATGCGATCTACGCTTTTGGTCGACTGATGCTTTATTTTGCAAAAGAAAGTATTGGTGTTGGTTGAAATGTGCCATCTTGGCTATCGCAAAGACATCAGTAATCGATTCTGTTGGCCGCTTCAGGGTGCATGCATGAAGGTCAGCCACTCGGCCACTTTCAACACCATTGACAAAACAAACCCTTCAGGGATAAAAGCAGGCCTATCCTCACTAATCTTTTAAAGGTCATGGAAATAGTGCTACTTTTCTTTATTGTACATTTCTACCTTTATTTTCTAAAATAAGCAAACATTATCTTTTTTTCTACTTGTCTTCCATCGCGCTTTTTTTCTAAAGTTCTTTTTACATGTATCCACCACCCGATCATCTGCGTCTAAGTCGCAACCAGCTTTCAAAACCTCCCACACCGCAGCAGTCTCCGCCAAGTACTGTTGGCCATAATAACCAACAGATTCTGGGTAGTCAATTTATGCCAGGAGATCCAGGTGGTTTTGTACTACCTATTGTGCCTGAAGCCGGCGACTACAACTCTGCACCACTGGGGTTTATGCTTCCAGGTCATCCGAATATTACATGTAATCCTCAAGATGGCGGCTGGGAGAGCAACTGTGGCCGTCCGCCGCTGCAGCCCATGTGTGCAGGCGAACCAGGCGGATTCATTGCTCCCGACGCGACATATCCGCGACCTCATCTGCAGCAACAGCACCAGCATCCGTACCCGCTATTGCAGCACCAGAGTCCTTACCCGCCATCGCAGCAGCACCAGAGTCCCTACCCGCCATTGCAGCAGCACCAGAGTCCTTACCCGACATTGCCACTGCAGCCGCAGCTACCGCTTTCTCCCACGCCATCAGTGCGGTCCCGTGCCTGCAGTCCGGAACAGCACCCATTTACGCCTCGCGGAACACACCAGCCGCGGCAAATGGCACCGCCGCCTTACTCTATCCGCGATATGTATCCGCCCTCCAACAGCTCGATGGTGTCGGTCGCTCAGTCGGCCAACAATGCGCGTTATGTGCCCTCGCGGCAGGGTAGCGTGAGCTCACGTCTGTCTGGCGGATCATACCGGTCAGCTGCTTCGCCCACGATGGTTAATGCGTACCCCGCATACCATTCGCAACAACCACCACCGCAACTGCAAAAACTCAACCAACAACCACGGCCTGGTCCCGTGTACAGATGGGAGGATGTCCAATTTAATCCTTAAATGTGTCAGCGTTTCATTTGCGCTAATGTATCTTACCCTCATTACCACCACCCCTCCCACATCATTTTCTTGTCATAGGAAGCTGTGCGAACAATGACAAATGCACCACTGCACTGACTGACTATGCATGGCTTCCTTTGTACAATATACTTGCTGTTCATGGACAATGGTGCAGATTTCACATGTATGGCTCTCATGTGCTCCAAATTTCAGTCAGAGGACAGTGGCGTTGGATAGAATCCCATTTACAAACATAAATAGAAAGAAAACTATTAGTGTTTGCTTGTAGATGTTTATAATGCAAACAGATGAATATACGCAAGCTACTTTACTCACGAGTGCGCTTTATCCCTGCAGGCTGAGAAGATTCGCACTCTACAGTCTGTTCAATGGCAGAAATACGTGCAACAACATCGGCCAATTCAGTCTTAAGACTCTTCAGTTCCTCACGCTTTTTATCCAACAGCAAATGTGGATTATCAGGTTTAGGAAGTACAATAACAGACCATTCCTCCTGCGACACTTGAAACTTCTCCCTATGTGCAACTCTCCTTCGTTCAACTTCATCCCTAGTGAGTTTACCACCCATGTTAACAATACAATTATTCTTGCGTCTAATATCTGGACCTTGTCTTTGTGAATTTAGTGCACCAATCTGAAGTGCATCAATATGAAGTCCGTTAAATTCTGCTGTACTCTGTTGTCCTAGCATACGTTGTGTTTGTAAGTTCATTTGTGCAATGGTTTTACCTGGAAGACATTCTGATTCTATTATCTTCATCCAGTTACCAATACCAAACTTCATTAATGCCTTTCCTAATACTTTTACTTCTTCTTGTGTCCATCCTGGTGATAGTGTACAGTTCCATAAAGAAGCTGAGTCATTCGATCGTACTACATTGCGTTGTCCTGTTGGCATACTACGCGGCGCTAGTATCGCCGTTGTTTCCTTTGCTGTTGTTCCACTCATTTTTTCTTCGGAAAAAGTACTGAAAGTCGAAGAAGTAAAAAAAAAGGTAAACTTGAATTTAGTTGACTAAAAAAGAAAAAGAAAAGAAAGAAGCAAAATCAGTTGGATACTCCGATTGATCTAAGATGCTCAAGATGATGTTGGTTCTTATCTGCTTCTGGTCGATTGATTGGTGTCCATTTTGGATCTTCCTTAAACAGACGCATCGCCTTGATATAGTTTGTAGTATCCAACGTAAAGCGGTGGTAAATACCAGCAGGTACAATTAGCAGGTCTCCTTGCTCAACAAGGATACGCACCCAACGGTCCTCCTTATCCCTCACATCAAAGAATCCAACGCCTTCGAGTATAAAGCGTATCTCCTCATCCTCATGTATATGTTCAGTGAAGAATATCTTGATCTTCTCCTCGTATCCAGGAAGGAGGCTTGGTGAGATGTTAATCTCATCTCTATTCTTATAAGAGCGCTCCTGACAGAGTTTCTCAATCGCTGCCATATTATCTGTGGCATTGCCGCTGAGCTGTCGATACTCTATACCCAACTCTTGTAGCTTCTCCAAACTCACTGATATCCCTGAGTCGTGTAGCTCACGTTGGTCAGCATCGCTGTTGTCATACAGATACGAGCGCATTCTAAAGGTTGCCAAATTGAATTGTTTTATATGTGTGGAATATTTTTTGACAAAGAACTAAAGAAGATGAAGATGTTTGATGAGGTTTGGGGGGTTGTATCGTCAAGAAATCAATGCATTTTGCTGTTTGTCTGCAGGCTCAAGACTATTAGTGCTGGACAAGTAGAGGTTGGCATTGCGCTGGTAGTGGTTCCAGATATTCGAAAATGCAACCAAGTCGCTGTTCATATCGTTTATCTCCTCAATCTTCTGGTTCAGCTCAAGTAGCGTGTCGTTTAGCTTGACCTAAAGAAGTGCAATACCACAAAGTACCTCAGAAGGCTTGGTTAGCGCTTGCTCTCCAGTCTCCGCAACCTGTCGTTCAAACTATGATGGTCAATTTTGCGTTACATACCACATTGTTGGTAATGCGCGCCAGAATCTGTGTTTGTTGTTCGTCATAAGGATTCCTCATTGCAAAAAAAAGGGTACTTGGAAAAGAAGGTGTTTGCAGGACTATAAAATAAATAAAAACACAAAGAATGAAAAAAAAACCCCCCAGTCACCACCACAACAGTGTAAAATAAATGTAAACAACCACCAATCAAATAAAGCGAACTGTTTCACGCACACATCATACAACAAAACAGCAAAACAGATGCAGCAAAGTCGAGTTATCTATTCTGTTCCTGTTGATGCAGTGCGTGTACCAGTGAACTTAGCACACGTTCATTCTGAGCCTCAGAGACATCCCACTGATCCAGAACGTGTGGAGTACGTTTCAGAAGCGAGAGCATCTGTGACATAGCCGAAGGTAGCGCCTGATCTAGCGAGATAGGACACAGTAATGGGTCCACCAAAAGATCAGGTATACTCATGCGCTTGATAGGGTCCCTCTGAAGACAAATGCGCATCACACGCAAAAGCTCTGGTGGTGCCTGTATCTTCCCAGTGCCATCAGGGAATCTGGGCTCAGTATCAGCATTCGGGTCCTTCTCCGTGCCCGCCTGCAAACAGCCAGCCATATACGGCGGATATGAAATGACAAATGAGGGATCTGGTATGGACGCCAGCTTCTTGAACAGAGGCAATTGGGCAAAGGGTGTGCGCCCATAGCACATCTGGTACAAGATAATACCTAGAGACCAAATGTCGCTGGCGCGGCCCAGTTTCATCATACGTTTCCCACCATCAGTATTAGTCTCTTTGATTGCTTCAGGAGACATGTAGTTTACAGTACCAATCTGGTTCTCGCGATGAATATTAGTAGTATCGTTCCCAATAGATTTGGCAATACCAAAGTCAATCAGTTTCAACGAACCCTTAACCAGTAGATAATTGGCAGGTTTCAGGTCTGCATGTACCACGCGCTCCTCATGAATGGTCTGCACTGCACGCAACATCTGCTCCCAGTAGAGACGAATAACATTCATTCCCAGGGGTCGGCTACCGCTGCGTTTCAGCACACTAGCCAAGTCAGTCTCTCCAAACTCCATGACCATATGCAGCAATCCGCGTTCCTTGTTGATCTCAGCATCGAAGAGCTGAATGATATAGGGATTCCCTTCGAACTTTCGTAGTAGGATTATCTCATTTACATACCCTTCAATGGCTTGCACATCAGCACGCGAAAATGACACACGTTTGATGGCAAATATCTCGTGTTTGGCTGACATTGCCTTGTACACTTTGGAGCTACCACCACGACCAGTAATGCTAATCTTCTGGTAAGGCCTTCCATTGACTGTAAGAGTTCGTTTTGGGTCCATGTTGTTGCGTGGTGCCGAATTTTGCTGTTGACTTTGCAAAGTAGATGCTGGCGGTGGTTGCTCCTGCGGAATACGCTGCTCTGATACTTGCGCTGTTATCGGCACAGGAGACGGCTCCTGCACAGGGGCATTATTCTCAACTACGGGCGTTGGAAAAGGTGAGTGCTTGCTTCTACTATTGCTTCTCACACTAGCAGCCTTTGATCCTGATCCAGAACCAGAACCTGCCTCAGCTTGTGCTGTTTCCTGCAGTGCTATAGGAGTATTGCTGCGCAGCGCATCAAAGTTATTTTCTGGTGCACGACGTGCCGATAGCCTCGGTGAAGCAAACTCGACATTAAAGTATCCAGGTCGGTCCTCAGGGCTCTGATGCCGCTGTTGTTTCTCAGGTGGACTTCGCAATTCTTTATTCCGTAAGCTTCTCGAAGGACCTTGCACCTGAAGCGCATCACTATTCTCAGTGACGCGTGGATCTCTCTGCCTCTCACGAACAGATATACTACGAAGTTCAGGGCTTTTCTCGGGACTTTGCGGCATGCTTGTCAGGAGTCGTGGACGTTCACGTGGCGATCTATATTGTGGAGACATGTCATTCATACGTCGTTCGTACTGCTGAAAACGTGCCGATATGTCCATTGCAGAGTCACCCTGCGATGGTCGCTGCCGATTATCATTTGACAAATTACTGTTCGGGTGTCCAGATAACGAGTTCGATGACCTTGGAGATGCGGCTCTTTGATGAATATTTTCTGAAGAATTGGATTCAGACGTCTGTGCTGATGCTAGAGGACGAACGCGTCCTGGCAACGGTGACATTGCTCGCCGTCTGGCTGACTCTGTCTGATATAATCCCTTAGTATCAATATTGATTGGCATTGACGCTCGTCCTTTCGAATGCATCGCCGATGGTGCTTCCTGAGACGCATTTTGCGGAGACAAATCAATATCCATCTTTGAGGCACTGACTGGCGGTTCAGGCGACTGCGGACGGCTCTTTGGATTGCTTGTGGTAGAAATATCGCTGATGTCCATATATCGACCATTGGTCGAGCTCTCATAGAAGGCAGCGGTGCCACCATTAGCTGGAGAGAGAATGGTTTCCTGACTGCCATTCATAGCACTGGCAACGGTCCGTCCTGCTACTCGCACGCGCGATGCCTGGAATGTATGCTCTACGTCGGCAGCTGCTAAATCGTCGAGAGATCCAATCGACCCGTGATGGTTTACACTATCCATTGACTCTATGCTACCATACCCTGAGGCAAACGACCGCGGTGGAGACCGTGAAATGCGCACGCCGCCATGTTTTTGGTCAATCGAACCAGATGAACCAGCCAGAAAATCAAGCGAGTTTGGCGGACTGGATTCCAGGCCATCTCCATCGTTTACATTGGTATCTGAACGCCCATCTGCAGCCGCCCTCTTTGGCTTGGCCAGCCCCAGTCGTCCTCGACGCCTCCAACGTGTGGTGACATTCGACCCTTGTGTCTTTGGATGTGGCGGCAGCTTATATGCAGGCGTCTCTGTCGCTGAAGTAGCTAATGCCGCAGTCACATTGTTTCTTGCCGAATCCAAAGCACCATGCACTACGTTGGCTTCCTCAGTTAAGTCAGAGTCTGTCTGCGATAGTCTATATGACGCTGGCGTCCGATGTCTATCAGCATCGCGATATTCCCGTGCTTTATTTGGGCCAGCACTTGGTGCCAGTCTAGAAGGCATTGGATGGTCCTCATCTGACGGAATTATCTCTTGACTGCTTTGCCCTGATGCCAGTGTTTCGGTCTGCTGATGGTCCATATGGCGCCCCATCCTCCCAGAAAGTCTAGTTTCAGACACTAACGGCCTTGAACCTACACTCTCCAAAGAGTGGCTACTGGCAGGAAGAGGCTTACTCTGTTTATCTGAATTGCCCGCAATTGGTGAAAAGGATAGTTGAAAGTCCGAAGTATCTTTTTTGCGTGACGAGTGGTTGACTGTTGTTGGCTGTGATATATCCATGTGCTGGCTATTGAGTTTGGTAAAGTTAAGGTTCTCCAAGTCACTGTCATCGAGATCATCCATAGACAAGTCAAAAAGCTTCGAACCTGGTTTCTCCCTAGAAGAAAGGGACGAATATAGCGACGGCTTCGTGCGTGACCCCTCTTGTTGTTCCCTGTGGACAGCGTCAAAGCCATAGAGTGACATTTGGGTTTAATACGATAAATAAATAGCAGACAGCTAGTAGAAAAATACTGTTAACGAAGAATGCGAACTAAAGAGAATAAATGTAACGTGTATGTATGTCCTTTTTTGAGTGAAAGATTGTTGAATTGTAAGGAACTTGGCTTGGTCTGCACAGCGTGACAGCTTGGGAAATGGTTGTTTTGGTATGTGGCCAATTCTCACACAAAATGTTTGAAGTAAACACATGTGTCTTGTGATCAACTGTTGATTTCTGCTGTAATCTGATCAGCAGAAACTTTTATTCACTTTTCTTTTTCGTAGCAGTAGGCAAACATCTTGTTCGCTTCTACTCTCCATCACATATTCAGCTTTTGTTTAAAGGAAAAAAAACCTATTGCGTAGAAGACAATAGATAATGGCACGCGGGTCTCGGGCAACAGCAGCTAAGCCTGCCAGCAACAAAAAGAAAGGTAACTTTTTTTTTTAAAAGTTTCAGCAACAAATTCTATCCTTTTTTGTGGGAACTCTGGATATCCGTGACACTCAATATCCACTATAAAAATTATTCTTGCTTTTATTGTAGCAGCACCAGTTTCAGTAACTACTTCAACCAAAAAGACATTGCCAAAACCAAAGGACATTAGTGAGCCTATTTCTGACTCTGAGCCTTCTGGATCAGAAGAAGCGACAATCTACGAGGAGATGACAGATGACTCTGAAGTTGAGGATGATTCGGATGTTGAAGTAGAAGACGAAGTAGTAGCAGAAGAGGAGGATAGCGAGGAGGGAGAAGAAGCGAGTGAGGAAGAGGAGGACGGTATCGACGAAGAAGCATTGCTTGCTGGCATCAAGGGAGGAGACAGTGATTTGAGCGAATCCGAGACAGAAGCAGATGATGAGTTTCGTAAAAACAGCTCCAAGATTGAGCTTGACGAAGAAATCAGCAACCAAATCCGTGCTCGCTTGAATAAAGTCAAAAAGACAAAGAGCGATAAAGGTGGTGTTATCTACGTCGGTCGTGTTCCGCATGGATTCTACGAAGAACAGATGCTAGGGTACTTTAAACAATTTGGATCTATCAAGCGACTACGTTTGTCGCGGAACCCTCAAACGGGTAGATCACGTCACTATGCGTTTATCGAGTTCACCAACTCTGAAGTGGCAAAAATTGTTGCTGAGACTATGGACAATTATCTAATGTTTGATCGTCTACTCAAGTGTAAACTTGTACCAGAGGATAAAGTACATCCGAAATTGTTTGTCAATAGAAACCGTAAGGTGGATGTTGGTAAGAATTTGCGTAGACAGAAAGCTATTCAAGATCGTCAGCGTACACAGGAGGATGTAAATAGGCAAATTGATCGTCTTGTAAAGAAGGAAAAGAAGAGACGTAATAAGTTTGCTGCTGCTGGTATTGATTATTCGTTCCCTGGTTATCAGGAACTCAGACCACCAAAGGCTAAACATCTCAAGTTTGTCTAATCCGATAAATAATCTAGTATTTGTTTCAATTTTTTCTCTTGTAGAGTTTTGGACAATTGTCACTACTCATATTTTTGAATTGCTACATGACATCTTTGTTTGATTCGATTACAGCATAGCCAACCATCATTCTGTTATCGTGCGAGAATGAAATATGCACATGGGTGCCTAGCAGCGAGGGTGACCAATTGATAGTTGCTTCGGGTTTGGGACCCTTCTTGAATATACGCACATCACACCATCTTAATACTTGGTGAGGATATGCTGCCTTGTATATGGCTTCCTTTAGACACCAGCGCAGGGCAAGATAACGCACTTGTGCTTCCTCCTCGCATAATGCAATCTTAGATTGGAAGTAGCTGATCTCGTCGCATGATAGTATGCGTCGAGCAAAGCGTGCTGTATATCTGTTTCCTCGTCGCACAATTGTTTCAATGCGAGCTGTGCAGAGTATATCGACACCAACGCCGATTATCATTGTTTAATTTATGCGAAGAAGTACCCAAAAGATAATTACATGTATAAGCCAGTAGTTTAGGTTTCAATAGTGTCTGGAGTTGTGTTTTATCGGGCCCAATATTTTCACAATAAAAACTAATAGTGGGAAAAAACAACGTGGATAAGAAACTTGCTATGGGGGGTTTTTTTTGGACATCAAGTCAAAAAGCTACAGGTTCGAAGGATAGACATATCCCGAGATCGGAATCATATTCTCCTTGATAGAGCGCGGAGACACAAAGCGTTGGAGCAAAGCAGCACTGCCTGGCTTGTCATTGGTCCCAGACGCACGAGCACCGCCAAAAGGCTGCTGACCGACAACAGCACCAGTGCATTTGTCGTTGATATAGAAATTTCCAGCAGTGTGGAGCAGACGCGCACTAAGGTCAACTGCAACCTGACGATCTTCAGCAAAGATTGCACCAGTGAGTCCATATGACGTGGTCTTATCGATAAGATCAATGGCTGCATCAAGGTTGCTGTCATCGTAAACATAGGCAGTGACAACAGGTCCAAATATCTCCTCCTTTAATAGTTTAAAGTCAGGATTGGTGGTCTCAATGACAGTCGGACGAATATAGAAACCTTCACTGTCGCTGTACTTGCCGCCAGCAATGATCTTGCTATCGCTTGAGTTGCGTGCATACTCGATGTAATTGGTAATCTTATCGAAAGCTCCCTGACTGATCACCGGTCCCATGAAGTTAGTTGGGTCGGTGATAGGGCCCTGCTTGATGGACTCGACACCAGCAACCAATTTCTCGCGGAACTCGGGCCAGATGCTCTTTGGAACATACAGACGCGAGCAAGCCGAGCACTTTTGTCCTTGGAATTCAAAGGCACCACGGATGGTACTGTTGACAGCATGCTCGATATTGGCAGTGGGATGGATAAGGTGGTAATTCTTGCCACCAGTCTCACCTACAATACGTGGATATCCCTTATACTTGTCAATGTTGTCGGCAATCTGCCTCCACATGTTCTTAAACACAGAGGTGCTGCCGGTAAAGTGCAGTGAAGCAAATTCAGGGTGCTCAAAGACCTGCTTGGTCATCGATACGGGCTCTCCGGGTACAAACTGAATCACACCATCGGGTACGCCTGCTTCGCGTAGGATTTGGTAAGTGACGTAGTTGGAAAGTACAGCACCATTGGAGGGCTTCCATAGCACCGTGTTACCCATCAAAGCAGGTGCTGCAGCCAGATTGACGCCAATGGCAGTGAAGTTGAAGGGCGACACTGCATAGACAAAACCCTCAAGCGGCCGGTACTCGGAGCGATTCCAGACACCAGGCGCATTGCAAGGCGGCTGCTGAGCGTAAATCTCTGATGAGTACTTTACGTTGAAGCGCAGGAAATCTGCAGATTCAGTGGCAGCGTCAATCTCAGCCTGCCAAATATTCTTTCCCTGACCCAACATGGCAGCAGCCATTAGTTTATACCGATATTTTGAGCCAATCAAATCTGCGGCACGCAGGAAAATGGCCTGGCGGTCGTAAATTGGCAGCGACTCCCACTTGCTCTTTGCTGCCAACGCACCCTCGATTGCAGCTTCTACCTCCTTGGGCCCAGCGTTCTCAAACGTGCACACCGCCTGAGACTTCTTGCCCGGGTTGAGCTGCTTCTGCACATTGCCCGTGCTGACCTCCTCGCCGTTGATGATCAGCGGCACATGGTGGGTCTTGGATCCCAGATCCGCAACTGCTGCCATCAGCTCCTCCTGTTCAGCGCTTCCAGGCTTGTAATCGAGAGTGGGCTCATTTTTAATTTCTGGCAGCTTAAACGTTGCCAGCTGAGGAACACGAACAGGAGAGTTGGAGTATGCACGCAGCTTGCTACGCACAGCGTTGGCGGCCCTCGTGCTGTTGAGATGGAACATGGCTGGTAGTATACTGCTATTTTGCGAACAAAAGAATTAATAAAAAAAGCTTTCTTTTGTGATGAGAAACGAAGAGCGACTGTTGGTGCGTGGACCCGTGCGATCCAAGCAGCTTATAAGCTTGTGTGCTCCCTTTTTTTCCCCTGGTCCTGTTCCGCGCGTATGACCCGCATGGACACTCACTCGCTTGCTGTTGAGGTCGTTTCTGCTTTTCCAACCAATTCCGTCTGCATAGTGCACGGGCCACTTTTACATTCGTTGGGCACTTGGATGCGCCATTGTGATTCGCTTTTTTGGCATAGCGTTCACACGAAAAAAACAAAAAGCACTACAGTGGCAACCCAACATGCGCCCACAGAACGTGTGGGTCATCAAAAGACAGAAGATCAGCTGGCAATCGAATCCCTTGTTTCCACAGATACTGCCGCAGGATCAATGCCAAGCTGTTTCATTTTGACTGCCAGTTCAAACAGGTAATCGTAGCACTCAGCCATGGTTTTAGCTTTCTCCCAGCTCTCACCCCACACGTACACTCCGTGCCTTCTAACCAGCACCGCACACGTCTCCGGGTACTTTTCCATTGCGTCTGCCATGCGACTAGTCAGATCCTCCTCCTCAGCGGTGTTCTCTACAATAGGTACACGCAAAGTGTCGAAGAAACGCAGGTTGGACTTTGATTGACCACGTCGGATGCCCTTAATCATCTCCTGGTGGCTGATCACAAACTCATCTCCGTAGAGCATAGTCACTAATACTGCGTTCTGTGAGTGCGTGTGGATACAGGCTCCCGCGTTCCGCATGGTGTAAGCGTTGTAGAACAGCGGCGTACACGCAGACGGCTTGATTGGCGGAGGCGGAGACCTCAACACTTCCCGTGTCTGTAGCGCCAGGACAAAGAGATCCGAAGACTCGATGCGCTCCTTTTGTACTCCAGAGGGTGCTATGTACACGTTTGTGCCTTCGCGTATGCTGATGCCACCGCCTGTTCCTGTCACCCACCCAAGCTGATAGAACTGCCGACATAGCTCCGGAAGCAGGTTCGCCGGGTGTCGTTTGTCCTCCGATATCACTAGCTGCGCGCTGTGCATGGCTCTCTGACTTTCTTCCGTTAACATAGTGTAAAATTCCAAGAACAAGTTTAAAAGTGGCAATTGAAATGAGCAGGAGAGAAAACTTTTTGTTCTTTTTGTTAGTTTGATCGGACTAACAGTACTGTACTTTTTTTGTTGCTTATCTCTTCTCTTTTCAGATTTGAGCTTATTGCATACGTCTTTTTTATATATTTCTTTGCAATGCTTGGGATATTTCGCTCGGCGTTTTCAGCAAAACTCTTGCGCCCATTCACAGCGCAGCCTGTTCACTCCCATGGCTCTGCAATTGCCGAATCAACTCGTGGAATGAAGGTTCGGTCGTCTGTAAAACTCATTTGCAATAGCTGCAAATTTGTTCGTCGGCGCGGTCGCTTGTTTGTTGTCTGCAAACATGACCCTAAACATAAGCAACGCCAGGGCTAGTGCGCTTTAGCCTTTCTCTACCATTGCCTATTGTTCTACGCCTTTTTTTGTAACTTTTCTAAGCCTGAGCAAAGGTATAAAAATACAGCTGATATTTACCTCTCAATAGTGTTCAACTTTTAGCAGTTGGTTAACTGTTTCTGGACCTTTTTGAATCAAAAAAATTATACCTGATGCTTTTCTTCAGTACCATTCCAGTATTTTTGTTTGACATAGCACAACAGATAGATCTAAATAAGTCCAAAATATGTTACATGTAGAAAATGTCCGAAGGATAGTATTCTGTAGCTGTGATGTCTGGCTATTTCGGCTGATGGCCGCTCTCGTGAATCCCTCTTCCAATTTGTGTGACTTGAAAAGTCATCTAGTGTTCACTTGCACTTTTCCTTTCAACAAAAAATTATTGAGTAGTTTTTTTTGTACTAATTTATAATTCCTGCCATGGTGGGCTTTTTGTAGCTATTCAGCAAGAGAGGAAAGCAACAATGACTGGATTTCTGGAATTATTTGTAAGTCGCAAGTGACATAATTTTGCATCAGTCAACCCCCCACGTGAGCCCTCCAACGTTGACTGCATGCAAAATAGGTCTTTGCAAAACAAAATCCAATTTCACTATTTAAATAAAGAAATTTCCCTGTGATCGTTAGTTGTGGTTCTCGCTTCTTTAGTTTTGCATTATTATTTACTATATATCACTTTTTCTATAGCTTCTCCTTGAGCGCCTTTTCTTCTCCGTCAACACCAAGCTTGTTGTTAGATATAACTATGAGTGGCGTCCAACCCAAAAATGACTTCGAAGGACTAGTGGTACATGGCAACGGCTGGCCTCTGGGAACTTTTTCTTTTTCTGACGTTTATGGTGAACAATCTGTAAAAGAACACCTAGTTAGTGCACTTTCTACAATTGAAGATGGGAGTATTGAATTTATTGAAGATACTAACCAAGCTAACCTCAATCCAATCCCCGGAGTGATAATGCTCGTGGCTAGCATTAACTTTGGCAACTCAAAATCTGAAATTGAGTCTGTTATTGCAGAAAACCTAAGATTAGCAGAAAAAAATATTTACAGGGATGTCAAGATTGCGAAAATGCATGAAGATTTGAAAGATCCACGTGCTTATTCAAAATATGCAAGTGGTACCTGGAGCTCCAATGTCGATGATAGTGATTATAATGCTGAAAACCCATCGTTAGTAGAAGAAAAATATCCCACTGACGACAAGATTGCGGAGATGGAGATTTTGGAGAAAAATCCAGAAGCTGCTTATTCTAGGTATCAAGAGGCTTCTGGATGCTCTGTTGGTGGTTATGCTGAAGACGATTGCGAGATCGATGGAGAGGGGCTTATAAAATTTTCTTGGCTATTGCTGCACACTGAAATTCAGGATTGATGGTTGTAATAGTGAATGCAAGCCAGCAAGTACTGTTGTGGACGCTGTTGTTGAAATTCTTTTAAAGGATATTGGAACCTAGTAAACAGAAACTCATAGCACATCTCCGAAATCAACTGCACACTAACCGGGTCGAGAAAATAGTACAATATTTTTACTTGCTATTGTTTATTTCAAAGTACTATTAAACATACGCAACAAATATAACACTTTATCTCATATCACTACTTTGGTAACACAAACACAAACAAATCTCCTTTTGATTATCCATAAGTTTTGTCTGAAAAAACATTAGACTCAACTAAATCTTAAGCGCTGCTTGCCTTATTTATTTGTATTAGTTAACGCACCCAGTCGCATATTGTCTTTTTCAATTGCCAAAAAAAATCTATGGATCTAGAGTCTGGAAAGCTGGTTTTTATCGATGAGCTTGTGCAGAACCCGAAGGAGTACGCAAACAAGACTGTACGAGTGACTGGAATCTTGCATGCATATGATCCAAGCGTTGATCGTGCCGAGCTCGTAGATGGGTTGAATCTGCTTATAATCGACACACAGCTCCTAGGTGTCCAAAAATACCACCTTGGACAAACCTACCAACTTATTGGCGCCATTTCCGATGTGCACAATGCTCAGGTGCCACCACCAATAAACTTGTTTGAGGAGGCTCAGTATTCTTTAGATATTGTGCTTCGAGCACGCGTAGTTAGAGAGGTGGATGGTCTGGACATGACCATCTACAGAAAAACAATCTATGCAATGCGCCAAGCTCTCAATTGCTAGCTAGTAGGTTCTTTAGTAAACCCTTAAGAACTTTCTAGTAGAGCATGCTGTATTTAGCGAGAAAGTAGATGATCATTCTTCAACATATTAAACCAACTTTTCAATTCATCTGGTTCCTTCTACTCGATATTATTTTGTTACCTTCGAAAGAAGACTGTGTAGTTTATTCCGACAAATAAGCGTTACTAATGCCAATTATTAAGCTAAAAATGAGAATGTATACTTCGACAGGGAGCTCTTGAAGCAGCAACCTTCCTAACACTATGTATGCTCCTTTTGAGTATAGATGAAAACACAAACATCTAGAACGTCCATGGTTTGTGCTGTTTTGTGCCATAGTGCTAGCGTCTGGCAGGTACAAACCCAGCCACTCCGATACATTCTATGATGTAATTTCTTAGATGCTTTGCTGTTGACTGCGATTGCCAGTGCTGTTGACTGCGACTACTACCCATGCCGCAGAACAGGGATAATCGCTATTAGCTGTCTCCTACTCAACTGCCTGTAGCGCAGAATCAATTCAAACCACACCGCCTGGTTGGTGCAAACCCACCAAATCAAATTCGACCAAAATCAACTGCCAATGCTAACGCTTCTTTAAAAAAAAAATAACTGTAGCGAACATCAGCTGGTCTCGTGCGCAAAACCGTGAGAAAGCTAAAGGCCAAAGGTGGATTAGGGGTCCTTACAAATTCCCCCTGAAAATGAACGCATTGCTGTCGACTTTACAACCTCCTTTTTTTCCTTTTGACTGCACAAAATAAGGCGAATTCAACCTACCTTTTTGCACACTATTATGTCCCTTTTAAAGACAATACGCATGTTTGGAGGCGCGAGGGGCCTGCAAATTCCGCGCAGCTGCTTCTCAACAACTTCAGCAGTAAGGACCACTTCGGTAACGCTAAAGGCGCTCGGACTGGATTCTTACAACCTGGGTGTATACAACGGCGTATGGGGTGGCAACGGCGACGTCGTAGAATCAGTCAATCCAGCTACGGGCGAAGTAATTGGTGCTGTGCAGCAGTCCAACGGCAATGACCTTGACCAGACATTGCAGCAGGCAACAAGGGCTGCAAAGGTGTGGCGTGAGGTACCAGCACCCAAGCGTGGCGAGATTGTACGCCAAATGCGCAATGCATTGTTCGAGAAGATTGAACCGCTTGGTAAACTTGTAGCACTAGAGATGGGCAAGATATTACCCGAGGGAATTGGCGAAGTGCAAGAGTACATCGATATTGCCGACTATGCGGTCGGACTTAGCCGCATGCTTAACGGCAAGGTGATACCCAGCGAACGATCAGGGCACATGATGATGGAGGTGTGGAATCCTTTGGGTGTTGTTGGTGTCATATCGGCATTTAACTTTCCGGTTGCAGTGTATGGCTGGAACAGTGCTGTGAGCATGGTCTGCGGGAATGCTGTTGTGTGGAAAGGCGCACAATCCACCAGTCTTACATCGGTTGCAATTACCAAGATCCTGGCCGAGGTTCTTGAGAGAAACAACCTTCCGGGGGCGATATGCTCGCTAGCTACTGGTGGCGCCGACATTGGCGAAGGAATAGCCAAAGACAAGCGAGTAAACTTGGTCTCATTCACTGGTAGTACGAATGTAGGGCGCAAGGTAGCCCTCACTGTGCAGGAACGTTTTGGCAAGTGTCTTTTGGAGCTGGGTGGCAACAATGCAATAATCGTTCACAATGACGCGGATATTGACCTTGCCGTGCGCTCTATACTGTTTGCCGCTGTTGGCACTGCTGGTCAACGTTGCACAACTACACGCCGTCTTTTCTTGCACGAGGAGATTCACGACACCTTTATCGAACGCCTGCAAAAGGCATACGGACAGATCAAGATTGGAAATCCTCTCGAGTCGGGTATTCTGTGCGGCCCACTGCACACAAAGTCAGCAGTTGATGCATTTGAGCAGGGAATTGCCGACATCAAGGAGCAGGGTGGCAAAATTCTGTATGGTGGAAACGCATTGAGTAATCTTCCCGGAAACTTTGTCGAGCCGACTATTACCAGCATCTCACACGATGCGCCAGTAGTGCACCGGGAGATTTTTGCGCCCATCCTACACACGATAAAATATGACAACATCGAAGAAGCGATCGAATGGAACAATGAAGTCGGTCAGGGCCTCAGTAGCAGTCTGTTTACTACCAATCCCGAGAGAATGTTTAACTGGATTGGACCTTCAGGCTCCGACTGTGGTATTGTCAACGTCAATATTCCTACCAATGGCGCAGAGATTGGCGGTGCCTTTGGCGGTGAGAAGGAGACCGGCGGCGGTCGCGAGTCTGGAAGCACTTCCTGGCAGCAGTATATGCGCAGACAGACATGCACCATCAATTACAGTGGCATGCTTCCACTGGCCCAAGGCATCAAGTTTGAATAATCCCTTTTTCGTTTTGTACCACTCAGTCTCCCTTGTTTTAGCATTGCAATATTTACAAGTACAACATTATATTACCCACGTTGGTGCAATTAGTACTTTATGTGCAGACGCTGCCTTTTATATTCATGAAACGTATGCAAAGAAAATATTCAGCAGTTGGAAACATGGTTCCGAGACCATTGCCTGGATCACAACCTAATTGGCTTCAGATACCAATGTGTTGAATTTTTGCTCCACATCACCAACGTTAAAGTTATCCACAACGACCTTGCGCTCACGCCCCTGATCTACATGTATAGTGCAATAAGGTAAGTCTGTATTTGAGTTACAGTTTGCATCGTACTGCCATATGTACAGTCAAAGAAAGCACCACGCGCTACTTACCAAAACGAGCAATTATGCGGGACTCTACTCCTGATGCCTCGCGGATGAGTATCGGCAACCCAGGGTTAGCCTTCTTTAAATCGGGATATGACTTGATAATAAAGTCCCTATCATCTCTCTGTGCGACATAAAGGAATAGGCAAGGTATTGGAGCTCATTAGTCTTTGGAATGGAGGCGCAACTTTTATTTCTGTTCTTGAACTGGCTGTGAGGCTTTTCCTTACCGAAGTCCTCGACTAGCGGGAGAATTCTGCGAAAAGTGAATGCGAAGCTCCTTTAGGCTCTTAGAAAACGCGCGTGCTGACATTGGTGCTTTAGATTTTGTAAAGGTTGACCAAAGAAAGTATTAAAAAAACACAGTTGCAAAAATGAAGCAACGGAGGTGAAATGCGTAAGAATACGGGGAAGGCAACTTTGAGACACGTTAATCTATCGATAGAGCTAATCCAAGATGTAGGAATCAAATCCTAGTGTTTGGCGCTTCTATGGCCTACCAAACTTTTCACAGTCAAACACTGTAATTTGCAAAAAAGTATTAGTGTTGACGTATAATTATTTTTGTGGATGTTGGTATGGCGGTTTTGCACTATTTGAGCAGTGCGCTTGTGCTGTCTATGGTGTGTTAATTGCGCATGGATGGAAGGATCGTTGGCGAACAGAATAACCAGACAAACATTTGTGATCTTTAACAATTCCACATTTGACTACACCCTCCTTTACAGGAATACTGGCAACATCTAGGTAAACCGCATGTGTTGTGTTGTGTCATATTGCTATGACGTTGCTACAATTGTTTGCTCTTCTGTTTCTTGATCCTTTCTTCTCATTTGCTAACGCAAACCACGCACGTCAATTACATACGCAAACTACGCACAAACTTTTCTTTTACTACGCAAAGCACAGGCCAAAAATTGTTTTGACTGACGCTAATATTATTATTTTATTTTTTGATGCGCAAATAGTTTTGTTAAAAACAGTAGCACCGTAGACTACTCAGGGCTTTGTGCAAATATCGATTCACTTGCCAAAGCGTGTAAAAATTATTCCAGCCAAGCCCACTACTATCTGTCAGCTTTAACGCCATTTAAAAATTATTATGCTGCAGTAGTCGCTCAGGATCTAGCACTGCTGCAGTTTCTTCCAGAAAGAAGGCTTCATCCACGTGCTATGGCCCATCAGCTAGCCATATATCCAATGTCCTTAAATCATAAACTTGGCATGTTTGTCGCATATTTCTGACATCCACAAATAAACACAGACACCTCGATCCTTGCACTATTTTATTCAGTTTATATTAAACAACAACAGAACGTGTGGCTGTGGTTTTTTTAAAACATAATGGCAGACAACAGCAAAGCAATGGCGGAAAAACGTCAGGCGCTCGAAAAGGCCACAATGTCCTTGCAGGAGCTGCGCAAGGAGCAAACGACACTTGTTAGCAACCACCAAAAGCTTGATTCACAGTTGCAGGAGAACGAGATTGTAGAAAAGGAGTTTAAGCTTCTCAAGGATAACGCGCGCATTTACAAGTTGATCGGACCAGTTCTCATGCCACAAGAGAAGGCTGAAGCCACGACAAACGTTCAGAAACGGCTAGAGTATATCCGCGATGAGCTGAAGCGCGTCGATGCAAGACTGAAGGAGCTCTCAGAGGATGAACAAAAAACTACTATGGAGGCCTACAAGCTACAAATGGAAATGCAAAGTGCCAGTGCTTCGACATAGAGTAATAGTAAACTTTGAAGGCTTTGCATTGCTTTTATGGATAAAGAATAAACATTAAGTGTGTTATTTGCCATTGCCTTGCTCTGCCTTGAATTTTTTGCTCATAGTCTTCTTTGACTCGCTGCGGGTGGCAGAGGACTGGAACCAGGTACGACGTGGGCGATTCTGGATCTCGCTCTTATGCTTGATCATATTGGAAGCCTTGGCCATCTGCATCTCAGCTTCCGTAATCATGCGCTCTTCGCGTATCTGGGAGACAATAGCGGCAACTTGCTCTGAGACTGCATCAACCTTCTTGCGATATTTTTGAAGCACTTCTGTAGGTACCACACGCTGCTTGATCTTGTCCTTGGATGAATTTTTGACAGCCATCTTGAGCATTTTGCGGTCGGCCTCGCCAACAAGCGTGATTGCACGGCCACTACGACCTGCTCGTGCAGTGCGACCAACTCGATGAAGGTATTGCACAAACTGTGTGGGCATCGTGTAGTTTATGACAGTGTCGATGCCCACAATATCTAGGCCTCGTGCAGCCAGATCAGTGGCCATTAGATAGTCTACGTGGCTGTCTCGGAACTGCTCCAGCGAATGTAGCCGCTGATCTTGCGACAAATTTCCATGCAGCTCTGCAGCCCTCAAACCGAGCAAGCCAAAGACAATCTTCATCTGGTGTGCAGCAACCTTGGAACGAAAGAATATAATGCAGCGGCGACGGAAGTGACGCTTACACAAGGCTGCAAGTAAAGCAGTGCGATCCTCGTCCCGACTTGATCTAACACGGACAAACTCTTGGATTAGTCCTTTAGCAGCTGACTTTGGTGGATCTATCTGCACACGCACAGGCTTGTGTAGAGAGAGACGGATAAGTTCGTCAACATTGTCCGTCATGGTTGCCGAAAACAGCATTGTCTGGCGCTTCTTGGGACAAGCATTGATAATCTCGGTAAGTTCATCCTCAAACCCATCCTCTAGCATGCGATCGGCTTCATCCATGACCAAAATCTCAATGCTGTCCAGATTGAATGACTGGCTATTGCGCAGATGGTCGATTAGGCGGCCAGGTGTGGCAATGACAATATCTGGTCGTTCACGCAACTCACGCTCCTGTGGTTTAAGTGAGAGACCACCTATACACAAACAAAGACTAATGTCTGTAAACCCCGCCAGTTTAGTCCCGACATTGTGACATTGGATTGCCAGCTCGCGCGTCGGACACAAAATCAATACACGTGTTGCTGGCTTGTCCTTTGGACGATATAGCAGACGCTCGAGGATGGGAACCAAAAACGCAGCAGTCTTTCCAGAACCAGTCTGCGCTCCACCACATACATCCTTGCCCAAAAGACCTACAGGGATGGTCTTGGCCTGAATTGGTGTCGGTTGCGAGAAACCGAGCTTTGTCAAACCCTTCATTATCTGTCGCGAGAGATTCATTAATGTAAATGATTCAGGCAGATCCTCCGGTACCTCGGATTCGGCTGCAAAATAAGCACGCTTTCGCGCCTCTTCGGCTTCGTCTACCTCCGACTCGCTAGCACTACTGTCTGCTTCAGACTCTGACTCGCTGTCCGATTCGTTGCTTTCTGCCTCGGATTCAGAGTCACTATCGACCTCGGCTTCGGAGCCCTGAGAATTAGCAGTCTGCCCTTGCATATCCTGATCATCGGACACATTATCAGTTTCACCATTTTCAACATCGCTTAGAGCATCCTTATCTTCTGCTGCAACTGGTGCGCTGTCCTCTTCTACGTTACTTTCATCCATCTTGTCAGCGTCATTGGTTGCATTCTGCATATTCTTCTTTTCTAGTTTTGCTGCACGTCGAACAGCTGCAATCTTCTCATCAAGAGACGATAACAGACCTGGATTCCTGCGTTTCTTCAGCGATGCCCTGGCAAGTGTAAAGTCTAGAGTCTGGGGTACTGCATCCAGTCCATCAGTCTCTAGATCGATCGTAAACCCTGATGCCATATCACCTTCTGCATCGCCATTCCGGCTCCTTTTCGATGATATTGGTGTATTCCGACCCTGCTGCTTGTCTACTGTGGTTGCAGGCGTGCTGATGTCGTCCTCGAGATCAGGGACCTCGTCGGTGTCACTAATAGTCATAACAAAGTCATCGTCCATGGCTGGCATCGTTTTTCTATACGTGTATATGTGGACAAAATATAATTACGAACAGCCAATGCTAAAAGAAAGGTCAGAAGAAGGAATAAAGTAGAGTTTATATGCGTTGTCCAAGTTTGCGTGCAAAAAAAAAAAAAAAGATGGATCTAATCAGACTGTGTAGCAGATCACGCACGATGTACTCTTAAACAAAAGGTAGAGGAGCTGTGACGACAAGCTGAGCAAAGGAGCTCTGCATTCCACTCTTGACAACATACATTTGAACACACCATTCTTGCCCAGGGTCACCAGCTCCTAAAAAAATGTTTCGGCCAAAAATTCCGTTCTTTCGCAAGGCCGAACACAGCAGCCGTATACTATCAGAATACCGGCGACTGCTTGTTCAAGCCGAAAAGTTCAGTAACCCAGTTGAACGTACATACCTGCGATCGTGGATCAGAGAGCGATTTCATTACAATAAGCAGCAGACATCACCGACGCAAGTAGAGATGCAGTTGAGCGATGCGATCTGGGCTTCACTTGTTATGGACGATGCATTGGCGGGAGTCAAGAGCCAGCAACAGTATATAAATGACCTGGCATACGGACGCATAGGATTACTAAAGGACGTTGTACAGAGTATAAGAGAGTTTTATCATCCAACAAAGATCTGTCAGCTAATCCGCGACGTACGTCCACGAAAATCTCGTATTCATATGCCGAACCGGGCATACTGGATTCCACTAGACCTTCGTGCATTCGATGTGCCGCAGCATCTTCTCGATCGGCTTAAGCACTATGATGAGCAGATGCAGGATAGAGTAACGCAGGCGCGCAAGAGACTGGAAGTACGAATAGCAAAGGAGATTGCGGCGATGACACGAGAAGTAAACCGTGGAAACACATATCTGTGGGACGTAGGACTGTTGCCAGGTGCGTTTTCGTCAGTCCCTGAGGTTGCAAATAGTCCTGACCATATTCCAGGGATAGCTGGAAACCCCGCATGGATTCCGCCAAAGATCAAGTACCGCCTTGACCCACCGTTTGTACAACATCTTCAGACATCGATCGGGTTTGAGTACTTTTCCGTTAATGCACGCAGACCTCCACATTGGTTAGCAGCCAAAATTGCTGCTGCTTACAAGACAGTTTCGCGTCGACTGTTGGAACACGAGTTCTACTTTTATTTTATCGAAGATTTGCGGCTTGAGGAGGAGTTTGAAGCTCGATTGGGCATCCACGATCCAGGGTATCACATCTATGCTAGCAACTACCGTGAATATCTGCGTGGAAAGATTAAACGAAACTTGATATTGCGGGCAGAAGCTACTCTCGAGGATTCAAAGTTGCTGGAGCTGATAGAGTACGGTAGCGAAGAGTACAATCGTGCGGAGGAGTATGCTATGGAGCAAGTATACGGCGATCAACCCGGCTCCTGAATAAAGTAGTGTTTTGTTTTCAAACTATGGCCCAAAATCCTGGTTTCATGGATCGAGAAAGTTCCATGCGCTTTGCATGAGGGTGTATCACTGAAAAGGCCACCACAAAACAAAAAAGCTGGGCCAGTTCTTTCTCCTTTCGTGCGTTTTCTACTATTCCCTTTTCTGTAGCAAATACATTTAAGACTAAATTCATTGGACAAAAAACAAAATGGTCGTCAACATGCTAAACAGCGAGAACCCTCGCGTGTTCTTTGATATTGCTATCGGTGGTCTCCCAGCCGGACGCATCGTGATGGAGTTGTACGCGGACAAGGTGCCAAAGACGGCTGAGAACTTCCGCGCGCTATGCACGGGCGAGAAGGGAGAAGGCAAGTTGGGAAAGCCGCTTCACTTTAAGGGGTGTGGCTTTCATAGAGTGATTAAGAACTTTATGATACAGGGTGGCGACTTTACTGCAGGCAATGGCACTGGCGGCGAGAGCATCTATGGGGAGAAGTTTGAAGATGAGGCCTTTCCCTACAAGCATGACCGTCCATACCTTTTGAGTATGGCTAATGCCGGCCCTAACACAAATGGCTCGCAGTTCTTTATCACTACCGTCGATACTCCACATTTGGACAACAAGCACGTTGTGTTTGGTCAGCTCCTGAAGGGTCGCTATGTGGCCAAGGTCATTGAAGCGAATCCGACGGACTCGGGCGATAAGCCTATTGAAAGCGTCACGATCGTGGATTGTGGCGAGCTAAAGCCTGGTGAGGATGACGGCAGCACTCCAACCGATGGTGTTCCTGAAGACCCTGAGGATTACGAAATTCCAGAAAGTGCTGACGAGATTCCACCACAGACGCTGTTAGATATTGGCCAAAAGATGAAGACTGAAGGTAACGAGGAATTTAAGCGCGGGAGTCTGGATGCTGCAGTTGCCAAGTACTCAAAGGGTCTGCGCTACCTACGCGAGCTCATGATCTTTGACAAGGAAAATGATCCTGAAGATAAACTGCGTCCACAGTTCCTTGCGCTGCGGGTTCCGATTATGCTCAACCGTGCCATGTGCAGTCTAAAGCAGGGTAAATATGCAGAGGCCGCCAATGACTGTTCCATGGTGCTTGAAATCCAGGATAAGGAAGTCACTGTGAAGGACCGTACTAAGGCGTACTTCCGTCGTGGATCTGCTAATCGCCAGTTGAAACGCTTTGAGAAAGCTCGGGAGGATCTGAAGATGGCAAAGGAACTAGATCCACAAGACAAGGCAATATCTAATGAACTTATCCTCACTGAACGTACCATCGCTGAACGCGAGAAGAAGGAAAAGCAGATGTACACCAAGCTATTCTCTTAAATCTATTTTTTTTTTTTTTGCATAAAGAATGTTACCTATGTTGCTCTGCTTTGAATCAAAAACACTATTTGAATTGCTCTAGTTTGAAAGTCGAGCTACAAGAGACTCACATTTTGATAGGTGTGATGCGAGTAGAGGTTCTGCCTCAATGCTGGCAAGTAGTTGGACAATCTCAGGCGTAATCTTTGCTCTAGTAATCTCCAAGGCATCTTTCTGATAGCACTCCATGTACATCCCCATTGTCTTGTAGAATGCGTACAGTGATATGTCAGCAAAGGACAATTTGTCGCCAAATAGATGAGTCTTGCAGCTGTTTGCACTCAGAATCTCTATGTGCGACTTTACTATTCTTGTAAAAAGTTCATCAAATCTGGCTATGCACATTTCCTTTTCCTTCTCTTCAGTAAAATGGGCCGAAAGAACACAAGCATTGATGATGTCGGCTTGCCTGTCGCACATTTGCTCTTGAATAGCAGATGCCTTCGGATCGGCGGGCAAAAGGCCAAAGATGCGCCCAAGATAACGCTCAATGGTCGATGACTCGCTGAGAATTAACTCGTCGCCATTGGTGCTCTTCTCAATTAGCACTGGCAGTCGTCCAAATGGCTGTTTCTCCTTATCCTGAGGCCACTCGGGATGTTCTTCAATCCAGTCTACCTCGCCTGCTGTCAGCAGTAGACGGCAGGCCTCGGTTCTTCCAATAAGATCAAAATAGCGCAGTACATACGAAAATGATTTAGTCGACATTTTTCTAACTTTGAAAAAGTTCTTGTTTGGTAACACAGCAGAGCAGAAATGGATAATATCTGCAGCCTTTTGTGCCTGTATGTAAATAAGAAGAAGTACAGGTGCCCCTTGTCCTGCGGGAAAATCTCGTAACAGAGGAGTTCTATGTGGAAAACTTTCCAGTTTTTGGTTGTGTGGGTATGCATGATATGTCCACAATCGCATTCCATTAGTTTCCTTTCGCCGAGTAGTCCCTTAGGCATTCTAAAAATGTTGAAAGGATGCTACAAGAGCGAAATTTTTAATATGTTTGAAATAACTATTCTGAAAGCGCTGATACCAGAGAATCACACTTTCCAAGGTGTGCCTCAAGCAGTGGATCAGCCTCAACACTGGAAAGTAGGTGCAAGATCTCTGGCGTCATCTTGGCCTTGACGAGCTCACAAGCATCATCTCTGAACCGCAGAGAATGCATTCCCAGTAGCTTAAGAAAGCCATACAGGGACATGTCAGCGTACGAAAGTTTATCGCCAAACAGATGATTCTTGCAACTGTTTGTTTTCAGTATATCCGCATAAATATTGACTATCCTTGTAAATAGATCGTTAAACTTTTCCCTACCCAGCTTTTTATCCTCATCGGAGTGGACAAAGGTCATGTAGAAAAAAGAATAAAACACGTCTGATTGCTGATCACGTAGCTGCTCTTGAATAGCAGATTGGCCTGGATCCATAGGCAGAAAACCAAAGGTTCGAGCTAAAAACCGCTCGATAGTTTGTGACTCGCTGAGTACTAGTTCACTACCATCGACGCGCTTTTCAATTAATACTGGCAGTCGTCCAAGTGGCTGCTTTTCCTTTTCCTCTGGCCATTCGGGATGCTCCTCCGTCCAGTTTACCTTGCCGGCAGTCAACAGCAGGCGGCAAGTTTCGACTATGCCGATAAAGTCAAAGTAACGCAAGGTGTATGATGGTTTTCCCTCAGTAGCCATCTTCAATTTTCAATTTTTTTTAGACAGTATATGTGCTAGCAATAGATACGGAAATGACAAAGAAAAGAAAAAGAATAAATAAAATATTATCACTAACAACAACCCAATTTATAGGAGCGTATTTAAGAACATTTTAGGAAAGCCAATAACATAATGCCACCATCGCAAACAGTAAATCAGAGATGCAATAAATAGAGCACAATGTTTCACACTCGAGTAATTCTGCCATATTGCCACCAATTATAAAATGCTACTCTGCTAATGGATTGGCATAATCGCTTAATGTAAGAGCTTGAAAACAATGCAATAATGATAGCATGATATGATTTCCGCACTCAGAGGTCCTTCAACGCTGTCACTATTGCTGCCTGACCTGCGGGATCCCTTGACGAGGCGTGTGAAGAGATGTTGCTTCTGTTGAGGTGTAGAATAGCATACTATTTCGTCCAGTCCGTTGTTGTGCGTACGGCTTGCAATAGTTTATTCTCAGGCGAGCCGCGCTCCGGCTCATTCATGTACTCCCATCGAGCTGTCAATGGTAGCGACATAAGAATAGATTCAACTCGAGCACCAGGAGTCATCAAGCCAAACTTTGTGCCGCGGTCATACACCAGATTAAATTCAGCATAGTGGCCTCTGCGGATAAGCTGCCAATTGCGCTCGCGCACCGCATATGGCATTGTCATACGTCTGGCCACAATAGGAACATATGCTGCAATAAACGCATTGCCAGCGTCGTAGACAAATCGGAACAGTTCCTCAGGCTCTTTATCTTCGAGGTCATCAAAAAATATTCCACCAACACCGCGCGTTTCGTGACGGTGGACATTGGTAAAGTACTTGTCGCACCACTCCTTGAATCGCGGATAGTAGGATTTGTCGTGTACATCGCAGGCATGCTTCAGCGTCTGGTGGAAGTGCTTGATGTCATCCTCGAACACATATGACGGTGTCAAATCAGCACCGCCTCCAAACCAAGCCAGCACTGGGCCGCTGTCTCTTTCGCCTTTGCGGTATACTTCAAATCGACGATAGTTTTTGTGAGCAGTCGGTGCATAAGGATTGCGTGGGTGCACTACAACCGATACACCGGCTACACGAAAATCGTATTCCTCTGTGGCGCTGAGCTTCTGTGCAGTGTGTGGATTGCGCTCTCGCATAGACCGCAGCTGTCCTGGAGCCAAAGTGCCCTCAATAACGCTAACATTGACTCCGGCCTTTTCGTAGGCCTCGCCATCTTGTAATATGCACGAGATCCCGTATCCGTTTCCATCCTCACGCTGCCACCTGTCTCTAACAAATCTACGGGATGGTTCCAGAGACTCCAACGAGGTTACCAACCGATCCTGCAAGTCAAGCACAAAGGCTTCCATGCGATCGTGCATTGGTCGGGTTGTATCCCTATAATATGTCGGCTTGGTCTCATTCTCATAATCTGTATATGGTATCGTTGATGGAGCCTTTAAACGGGAGATCTCGCTGCCCAAGGACATATCAAGCTCTCTGGCAGAGTTTGCCCCTTTCTCTTTCTCCTGCTGCAAAGCAGCCCAATATCCAAAGCCAACGCCAGCTGTAGTAAGTGCACCCAGTTGCACACCAGTCCAAGTGCGCGATCTGTCAGACTTTGGTGTGGAGCTCTTTGGTGTGGGATTCTCAGATGAGGGCTTATTCTGTGCAGTATAGCAACGTTTGGAACTACAGTGCAACCTTACAACAGCAAAAAAGAAACAACTCAATTAGCATATAAGATAGTGCAGAATGACAGTGGTTGTGTGGTGCATTGCTGTAAAGTGGTACGTACTTCAGTCGCGAGACGCCAGCAAAACGAGAAGCTACCGGCCTCAGCCTTGGTAATTTAGTGAGCATTGTAAAGTGATATTGACGGTGTTAAAAGGTGACAAAATCGATCTATTAGATAAAAATAAACTCATAAAGCTGAGCAAAACAAAGCGCATCAGACCACTCTTTTGCGTCAGGCCATTTGAACTGGCCCTGCTCCTACAAGCGTTGATCCACTGCTAATTATCCTCAAAATCACCAGTCCAACAACGGACAAATCGCGCAACCCGGATGATCTCAAAGCCAAACTCTACTGTGCAGAAAGGATTCGCGCTTGATCAACATTTATTTTGTATTAACAGCCATGTAGATTTGTGCAAAGTGGTAAGATTGTTTTACGTATAAGCAGCAAAGCGTCGGTAGGCGTTAATTATGCGTCGCAGATGGCAAAACAGAAGATAGCTTGTGGATGTATTGCGGCACCGGAGACGAGGCCCCACGTCACACCGGTGATCCAGGGGGGACGGGCGGCCGGAGATCCCCGCCGATCGGCGGGCCTCTGACGTACGCCAAGGCGTCCCCGGTGAACCCATCCCTTGCGAACAAAGGGACGGGTCAATCACAACATCCCGGATGTCAACAAACACCGAGACGTCAAGAGAACCTCTGAACGTTGATAACATGGACAACGTACAACCATTAGCTCATCTTTCTTCACTATTTAAAGGGCGCCCGTCCAGCAACAGGAATGGGCGCCCTTAGGATTAAATACATTGTTTCGTTTTTACAGTGTTTTCTTTCATTATTTTTCTGGCAGCACAGCTTTGCTGTCCCTGGGGAATTAACCGAATTCCCCCATTTTTGTAACAGGTGTATCTGGTATATTGCGGCGAGGGATACTCGTTGCAGTAGACTCATGGCAAGACAAAACAAACCAAAGCGCAGTAAAAAGTGCATGGATAAAAAGAATATTACCATTATTGTAGTACAGAGGTATGAAAAAGAGGGCAAAAACAGTGCGAGCTTTTCCCCATGCTTTGGAATATACCTGCGATAAATATTGTGGAAGTGTGATCTAGCTGCTGTTTTAAATATTCTGACTGTTCTACATAGCCTACGAGATGACAATTAAAACTCTAAGTCGTTTTAACGCGAAAGTGCAAACTCTCTTGAGTACTGCAGCCTCGTCTTCCAAGATAGTCTACTCGCATAACGCCAGTGACTGTCGGTCCAAGTTCTGCATTTGCAAGTACTAGCTCAAGCAATCTTCTGGCCAAAAAATATTGCCTCTGATAGTGTGGACAAGCGACCGTTGCTTGTGAGGTACTTGCAAGATTATCCGCCTTCAAAGTGGCACAGGCTTGGCAAAGGCAAGGAGCTAGAGTTCTAGCGCAATGCACTTATTCACAATATTTTACAGAATGCCGAAACTGTTCTGTGTCATGGCAAAAGATGATGTTTTTAAGGTAGGTTATTTATGCTGTGACGCTAAAGCACGAGCACTTGTGGATTAAATGGATGTGTGGTGATCGTACTTATTTATTAATGAACAGCCGATACTAATACGCAATGTTTTTCTGACGTTTCATTCGTTTCCATTGCCAACCACACCACCAACGACCTCAACGCTCATGCACAAACAACAACCCAACCCGCAACGCAAACTCGCTGCCTGTCTGGCGCAAATCCACCGTACCAAATTTTGTGCAAAAATAATATTTTCTAAACGTAAATAATATTACAAATCGCAATAAACAATAGGGATTGTCATATTGACAAAGTCCGGTGCTGCAGCAAGAAAATCCCCTTTCTACTGTTCGATGCTGCGGCCACAGAATTGAGACCAGTCATTTTGCACTCAGCTGCAAGGTAAGCCAGTAATCACACGCAGCCCGCGTGATTGGACGCCTGCGCGTGCAAGTGTGAGAAATAGATACATCACAACTGAAACGTATCCAAAAAAAAAATCGCAAAATATTCACAATGGCGATATTAGATGAAGGCAAAAGCAAGCACAGACAGTGTGAAAGATATGTTGCTAGCACGGAATAACACGCCTAGCACCAATGGTAAATTGACTACGAGGACGTGTGTGCGCTTGTGGACGACGTGGCACGCCGACCACCATCATCTGTCTGGGGTTATCGTTGACCAGCGTACGCTGCGAGTCCACACTTGCCGTGCTGGATGGGCGGTATAATGGATATGCAGCAACATCAAACCGCACATCACTAGCGGGCGCAGGTGCTGTGTCCTGATTTGCAGCAGTAGCTTTTCTGGATCCTTTCTTGAAAAGCAAGAGAAGCTGTAGCTTGACCATGAACTGCTAGTGATAACAATAAGCTCTGTTACTAATGGCCAAGTGGCGTGTATATGTCAGTTGACTACGGTGAAAAGGGCAGGTGAATGGGGTGTATAAACAAGCCACGTTGGTGGACGGGTTTTCCTTTCAATCTGGCAGCTAAGAAAAAACAATCATGTAGAAAAAAGTCTTTATCAATGCAAGGAGTGGGGCGAGAGAAACGCCTGCCTTTTAAGAGGATTTTGAAAGTGAGAACTGCGCATTGCTTTCCCGCATTGAATGGAATTTTTATTGGCGCAGTTCCAGCGTCATCATTTGACAAGTTTGGATAACGTGGGATGTTGCCAAACACGCCCACAGCATCGGGACATCCGCTTACTAAGCGCAACTTCGCCGGGCTTGGCAGGTGACAATTGGACAGAGAGGCATCTTTTTTGTTTTGACGCGGGGAAACAACTATTTCAGGTCTTGGATCACCAAAACCTTTGCGAGCATCCCGTGGCTAAATCGACTCAGATTTTTTGACGATGGTTCCAAATATGGAAGTGGAATTGCACTCCCATCAGTAATCCACTCTTGCCAGGGTTACGAATAATCGATGCATGTGCGCACATTACTCGTCCCTGTTATCCGGTAGCTCGGCCAGTCTTCAATTCTTTGGTAAAAGGGGCATTATCTCAAGGCGCATCCACAAGGCAAGCAAAAAGCACATTGTTTGTACGCGTTATTTGTGGCGTCCCAATTTAGGGTCCAGCAAGCAGAGCCGATTCATGCAGGCCACCCAAGCGTCTACTTTCATGCGATAGCGACAGTGGCAGCAAGAAACCATCCAAGTGTTCTGCCTTCATGCGACAGCAACTGACCACTGTTTAAGAAGCTCTATGGTACCACGGCCTTTGCCAAACCAATGAGCATACCAATTAGGAGACCCGGTTATCCGCCGGTTAAGATGCGTAGCAAAGTGCTATGCAATATATTTGAAAAGTACTGCTAGGTGTCTATTGACAAAATAAATATTCTATGAATATGCTCAGACTTCTCATAACCCACTCAATAAGCTTGGTTCATGTTCTGAGAGCTTAAGATTGAGAAGATGGTCTCTGACATCGATGCGTATTGGCTCAAAAGTAAGCTTACTTGGATCCAAATCCGCATTGTCATCGCCCAAGTCAACTCTAATCTGATGGTAAGAGCAGTTTGTGTGAGGAGATTGCTGCATTTTAGACAGATCTTTGTCCACCAACGTCGCCATAATCACTCGCATAATGCGACCATGACTGCAGATGATGATTTTGCGGTAGTCTCGCTCACGCGATACTCTTAGAATATCTGCGAATGCCTCTAGAATTCTCTTGCGACCCTCGTTGGCTGACTCACCGTCCTTGATTCTGGCATCAAAGTCACCATTTTTCCACTTTCCAACTACGGATTTCATCACTGTCCCAATATCCGAGAACTTTTTTCCGTCAGCTTCTCCCCAACTTATCTCATTGAGTCGCGCGTCACTAACAAAGGGTGTATTGCTATGGTATTTTGCCACACTGTTTCCAGTCTGTACTGCTCGCTCTAATCCTGAAGTAACGACCCAGTCGAGCTTCTCGTCTTTCATTGCCTCTGCTAGCGCATCAGCCTGTAGCTCGCCACACTTATTCAGAGGTGGATTGATTTTGCTGCCCTGAATTATCCCAGTAGCATTGGCTTCTGTTTGTCCGTGTCTTGCGAGATAAATGTCAAGTACAGCCATATCTCTCTCCCAAAGCTTCTGTTTTCAAAGTGATAAAGGATAAAAGAGAGACGACAATATTTACCTCAGTCTGGTATATAGCAATATAGAGAAGAAAAGAGCGACTTGCATAAAGCTAGGCCGGAATCGGACCTCATCAAAACATTTTGACAAGCAGGACGAGGGTATCCACAAAAAAAGAAAGGGTCACACTACTTTTTCGTGGCAGTCGAAGCAGCCGATTTTGCCATCTTTTTCAGGGCCTTGAGTTGGAATGTCCTGCCCGGATTCTCTCTCAGGTAAAACAGCTTGGCTCTTTTGGATTTTTTAGCCTTTTGTATGATCTCGATCCGCTTCATCAGCGGCGAGTACGCCATAAACCGCACCTCCACGCCAACATTTAACACCATGTTCCGCAGAATAAACGATGTATCAACACCACGTCTGTAGATAGCAATACACACACCGGTAAAGCTGCTCGTTGCGGATGGATCGCTCATGCTGTTGAAGGTCTCGACAAACACAACGTCTCCTGCACAAAGTCTATTTTTGAAATGCGCCCGACGGACAAATAGCTTTGAGCGTCCATCGACGTCTGCACGTGCAAGCGATTCGCGCTCAATTATCTTCATTACGTTTGGTCGCTTCTCCTCTGGTTTGATGAGTGGCTGATCAAACTGAATCTTTGGAAGTATGTATGGTAGCACGTTTTTAGCCAATGTGGATTGGTGGAGCTGCCGCGCTGCTGTTCCAGCAATTGCCCTGGTTGCAGTGAGCCTATGCTGGAATGTCGCACCGAGGCTTGTTAGGCGCTGGCCCAGAGTGTTGCCGCAAAGCATCTCGCGCGGATCTCCAAATTATAGAGAAAAAGGTGGGGGGCCTGCGTAATAGTTGCGTGTTTTGACGAGAGGGTTGCAATGTGTTGAGCTAAAAGCGTCTTCAAATCCTGCTCATTTCTTTCTCTTTGATATCCTCCCCCAAGTGCAATCTCTGCCATTAGTAGATTAGATCAGCTGGCCTGATTTCACATGCGCGGACAGTACTGGTGAGGACAGGCCGTGCGCGTGCCTCCGTGGCTACCGTCCCAGCAGTGTGTAGCGATAAGCGTACGACCTTGTCTTTTATCGACCAAGTACATAAAGGCAAGCTGTGCGCCCCCTCC
>JANBQQ010000034.1:0-84918 GCA_027577275.1 Coemansia sp. RSA 988 | reverse complement strand
CAGATGGGCCTTGGAATGACTGAATCCGGCACTGCTCTTGAGCTAATGTCCTTTCTGGTGACGGACAACATCTGCGAATTCAATGATACATTTCTTCGTTTGGCACAGCAGGCGGGACTTGACAGAGTGCAAGGCACAGTTGGGTTGTATGCAAAGTGCATGCCACTTTCTCTTTGTGAATTAATTATGACCCGCCCAATGCAGCCATCACTAAATGAGGCAATGAATTTGGTCCGCGTACATGTTGAATCAGTACAAGTGACATACAAAAATGCTGATCATTTGCCAATGATGGTAGCTGCACTTGGCAATCTTAGTTCATTTGCTGGGCTAAAATTCACAAAAGCAAGAAAGGATGTGAAACCTGCTGCCGCTGTGACAAGAAGCGGCGCATTGCATTTTGAGATGCTGCGCAAGGATGCACTTAAGAAAGGCATATCAAGTGAGACTTTTGAGGTGCGCACGGCCAAAAATGAATGTGTAATGTGCGGCAGTACTGCACACAAGGCGGCACAGTGCAATGGGCACCAGGGAAATGCAAACTGAGGGTGGAATCTGAGTCGCACCATTCCTCAGCAATTGTTAATGAACCCCTTATTATTTGTGCAATAAACAGGTTTCAAGTCGATTCGAAAGAAAAGTTATATTTAGAATTCCCTCTCAAGGGAGAAGTTCAAGCTGCGCTGCTAGATACTGGTGCAGATGGTTCATTCGTAAGTGTTCATACTGCGGAGAAACTTGGACTACCTTTGGAGCAGCTGCAGCAACTGCGTGTGGTTGTGGATGCCGGCAAACGAGAACTTGGCAGAGTGGAATTCATGACCAAAGTCCCTCTGGTACTGGGTGAGGGCATTGAACTGACTGCAGAGTTCAAAGTGGCGCCAATTGCTGTGCCATTCATATTGGGAATTCCGTGGATGAAGGAGAACAACGTGGCAATCGAGACAAAAGATGCATGCATGTTAATTGACTATGAAGGCAGGCGTGTGAAAATCCCATGTGCGCCGCCAATCGGACAACCACTGATTGCCGACATTGCTGCAGATCTGAACCTTATTACATTTGAGGAACTTGAGGATGTCAGCGACGAAGAAATTGAATACCTTGCACTAATTGACCACAGTGACGCCGAGCTGCATGTGTGTGTGCTAGATGACAAGGCCAATTCATATGACAATGATTGGCAAGTGACGGAAAGGATGGACCAACTGCTGCGTGAGTTCAGTGATGTATTTGCAGAACTGCCAGTTGGCCTCCCACCCAAGTGCACGGTGGATCACCAGATTATTCTTGCACCAAACACGTGACCAATTGCATGGACAGCTTACTGACAGAACCCAGAGAAACAAGCAGAGATTAAACACCAGATTGATGTGCTGAAGGCTGCGGGTTACATTCGGGATTCCAATTCACCATGGGCTGCGCCCGTATTACTGGTAGGAAAAAAGGATGGTAGTATGCGGCTTTGTGTTGACTATTGTGCTTTAAATGCCAGAACGGTGAGGAATCATTATCCACTGCCGCTAATTGAAGATTTGATTGCAGTTACGCATGGTGCGAAAGTATTCTCAAAACTAGATTTGTGCCAGGCATACCACCAAGTGCAGATTGCTGAGGGGGACACCGAGAAGACAGCATTTACTACATGCCACAGATCTTTTGAGTATACAGTCGTACCGCTTGGGCTTTCAAACGCCCCTGCCATGTTTCAACGTTTGATTCAGAATATACTTGCTGATCTGTTGGATAATGGCATAGTGGCATACCTAGACGATATTCTGATTTATGCCCCGACAATCGAAGCACATATGGCATTGCTGCATAAAGTATTGAACAGATTGCGCAAGAACCAACTGTATGTTAAGCTGGAGAAATGTGCTTTTTACCAACGCCAGGTCAGGTTTTTAGGACATGTATTATCTGACAAAGGTGTGGAAACAGACCCTGAAAAGATTAACGCAATTAGGGAATGGCAGACTCCTAACTCGCTGATGGATGTCTGTGCTTTTCTTGGATTGACCAGTTATTATCGCCGATTTGTGGACCGATTCGCTGAAATTTCTGCGCTGCTATTGGAATTGCTTAAAGTTGATGAATTTAAATGGACAAAAGCGGCACAAGAAGCATTTATTAAATTAAAGAAAGCATTGATTAGTACACCAGTCTTGGCGACATTTGATCCAGCAGCACCAAAGAAAGTAGAGATGGATGCTTCTGGATATGCAATTGGCAGCGTATTGTATCAATCCAACAGTAGTGGCCAGTGGCATCCATTGGCATATTATTCAAAAAAACTAATGGCAGCTGAACGAAACTACACAGTGACGGAGCAGGAGTTACTTGGACTTGTGTGTTGTTTGCGAACATGGGAACATTGGCTTAATCAAGATGTTATTGTCGAGACGGATCACAAGGCACTTGAATATTTATTTACACAAGCAGACATTTCAGGACGCCATGCACGATGGATTGAGATGCTGAGCAGGTACGATGCGTTAATTAAGTATAGACCGGGTGTACAAAATGCTGCTGCAGATGCACTTTCGCGTGCGTCGTGGCTGCAACCATCGGCGACAGATACTGCAACATTGGATGATGATATGGAACCAGCAGCGCCAGAAATGCCAGTGTCAGCAGATAACGTTTCTGCCGATTATAATGATGATGTATTTTTTGATGCTCAGGAGGAGCAAACGCCTGAGATGGATGACTTGTCGGAGAGTTTTGGAAAACTTTCACTGATGACAATTGAATCAGGCCAAGATGTCAACGATAATGAGCTGAAGGTTGTTATCCTTCACCCGCAAGCAACGCTCCCTGTGTCGGCCCATGACGAAGATGCTGGATATGATGTAACTACACCGAACACAATTATACTACATCCTGACATGACAACAAAGATTCCCTTGGGGATCGCGGCCGAGGCGCCAGCAGGTACCTTTTTAAAAATTGAAGGACACAGTAGTTTAGCCGCGAGAAGCATGTACCCAATTGGTGGGGTTGTAGACCATGGTTACACTGGAGAAATTTCGGTTTTGCTGCAAAATGCATCAAAGAAAACTGTAAAACTTAGTGCAGGTGAAAAAGCTGCACAGTTGGTCATGATAAAAATCGCTAAGCCACATACAGTTCGGGTTCAGGAACTGCGAGCAATGGCCCATGGTACTGGCAGTTTCGGTTCATCAGGTAAGATGATTGCTGATATATCCTCTTGGACTGTGTCACTTGGTGCGGCATCTGATAGTTACAAAGGGGATCGTATGCTTCAGCAAATTTTTGCAATGCTGTGTGACAAGCAGCCGACAGTGCTGTCGGCAGCAACCAGTCTGCAAAAGTTTCACGTTTGCGAGGATATTCTATACAAGAACAGCCGACGTTGCATTGGTTCTGCTCAATTGTGCGAGAAATTGTTAGCTGAAGCTCACGCATCCGCAGTTTCACTTCATGCAGGCGAGGGCCGCACATTTGAGCAACTGCGCCATAACTGGTTCTGGCCACACATGTATGATGATGTGAGAGAGTATACTCGATGCTGCGTTATTTGCCAGAAAACTAAGCGTGGTGATACAAGACCAAAGGGACTACTACAGTGATTGGAGATTCTGGAGCTGCCATGGGACAGTGTTGCAATGGATTTCGTCACATGGCTACCAAAGTCGCAGAATGGTTGCTCCGCAGTTATGATGGTTATTTGCCAATTGACAAAGATGGTTCATTTTGTAGCAACCAGCGATGATGCGACAGCAGTTCAGACTGCACGATTATTCTTTAAAGAAATTGTAAAGCTGCATGGATTGCCGAAATCAATTGTCAATGATAGAGATCCAAAGTTCACATCACAGTTCTGGCGTGAGTTATTTAGACTTTGCAAAATGCAGCTGAAAATGAGCACAACGAATCACCCACAGACCGATGGGCAGAGTGAGCATGCAAATCAATCCCTTGGTGCGCTGCTGCGGGCGACGTGCACAAAAGATAAGGAGTGGGATGAGCATTTGCCAGCTGTGGAATTTGCATTTAATAGCTCGATGAATTTGTCCATGGGATTCTCCCTGTTTGAACTGAATCAGGGATTTGCACCATATATGCCAGTGCAGGGCAATAGTGCAAATGTCCCTGCAGCTGGTGAATTTCTGGATCTTTGGTGCAGCAAACTAGTGGCTGCGAAAGAAAACATTGAGCATGCACAAGTACAGTCACAAAAATACCATGACAAGAAACGTGTTGAACTTAAACTAAATACTGGTGATGAAGTACTAGTTTCAATGAGCTTGATGTCACCCAAGCATCTTCAGTCCAATGACAAGCGTACGCTCTGGGACAAGTGGCACGGACTGTATAAAGTGATTGAAGCTAAAGGGCCAAATGCCTACAAGCTGGATCTGCCATTGACTCTCAAGATCAATCTGGTGATCAATGTGGACCATCTTAAATGATACCAGACTACAACTTGCTTCCACTTCACTAATTATCACCCACCACCAGATATGATTGAGGATCAAGTTGAATGGGAGGTTGAGAAGATTGTTGATGAATGCACTACTACCGATGAAACAACTGGACAGAAGATCCGGCAGTTTCTGGTTAAATGGGTTGGCTACGACAATGCAGATAATTCCTGGGAACCTGCTGATGCCTTCAAAAATGCCAATGAGGCACTTGCAAGGTTTCGTAAGTTGCGTAAAGGAAGCAAACGACCTACATGACACTCCCAATGCATACATGACAAGGACAGCGTGACAAAAGTCTAAGTTGGGAGGAGTGTCACGTGCATTAATCGATTAGCGAGACACATCAAGACCCTGCGATCAGTGGGTAAACATAGTATATAAAGTTTACATGTTCTTCATTTATTATTGGTAAACTTTAGTTCGTTTTAATCATTACACAATCGGTGGTGTGTTGTACCAGGCTGACAAGGACAGGCACTGGCACCCATTAGCTTATTATTCAAAAAAGCTGATGGCTGCGGAACGGAATTATATGGTGACAGAGCAGGAGCTGCTTGGGCTTGTCTGCTGTTTGTGTACATGGGAACATTGGCTGAACCAGGATGTCATCATCAAGACAGATCACAAGGCTCTGGAATATTTATTTACCCAGGCTGACATTTCGGGATGGCGTGCATGCTGGATTGAGATGCTAAGCAGATATGATGCACTAATCAAGTACCGACCGGGTGTGCAGAATGCCGCAGCTGATGCATTGTCACGGGCATCATGGCTGCATCCATCTGCTATGGATACAGCGACATTAGATGAAGATGGCAATGGTGAAATACCACTTGCTGCTGTCGCTGATGTAGACGCAGAAAAAGCAACAATAACTAACAATGCTATTTCTGCTGACAATGCTGTTGATGATGATGGTGATGTTTTTTTTTATGCACAGGAAGAGCAGACGCCCGAGATGGATGATTTGTCCAAAAGTTTTGACAAACTCTCATTGATAACAATTGGCTCAAACCAGGATGCCAGCGATGACAAGCTGAAGGTGGTTATTCTTCACCTGCAAGCTATGCTCCCTATTGGATCCTGTGTTAAGTATTTTAACAGTTCCGACTCTAAATAGTCCTGTGCTCCAATTCCCTATCCAATGAATTGTATTCGCAAGTAAGAAACTATCTAATCAAACTAGACTATTGTAAAAGAGAAGAAGGATCCTGGTTCTGCTGGCAGATCCCCGCCAGTCTAGAACCCCAGGACCAGCACACTGTTGGGGTAACTTAACCATGTGAGTTACCCACAACAAATGTCCCAGCAGCTGGGGAATTCCTGGAGCTTTGGTGCAGCAAACTGGCCTGTGAAGATGGTTTTAGCATTTATAATAAACAATAGAGTAGAATCCATATAAAAGAACTAAGGAACATCAACAACAATTAAGGCCCAGCTGTGGGGTATCTTATATACCCCTCTATGATGAGTGGCCAGGCAAGTGCCTCTGATGCAGCCAATCAGCATCACATGGCCACTGCCAAAGAGAATATTGAGCATTCACAAGAGCAATCACAGAAGTACCATGACAAGAAACATGTTGAACTGAAACTGAATACTGATGATGAAGTTCTAGTTTCGATGGGCTTGACATTGCCCAAACACCTGAAGTCAGATGACAAGTGCATGCTCTGGGATAAATGGCATGGGCCATACAAAGTGATTGAAGCTAAAGGGCCAAATGCCTATAAGCTAGATCTGCCCACTACTCTCAAGATCAATCCGGTGATTAACGTGGAACATCTCAAGTGTTTCCAGTCCTCTACATGGTTCCACTTTACTAACTACCATCTGCCACCTGACATGATTGAGAACCAAGCGGAATGGGAGGTCGACAAGATTGTTGATGAGTGCACAATTACAGACAAGGTGACTGGACAGAAGATCCGCCAGCTATTAGTCAAATGGGTTGGTTATGATGATGCTGATAACTCCTGGGAACTGGCTGATGCATTCAAGAATGCCACTGAGGCAATTGCAAAGTTCTGCAAGCAACACAAGACAAGCAAACATCCTACGTGACACTCCCGATGCATACGAGACAAGAACAGCATGACAAGAGTTTAAGTTGGGGGGAGTGTCATGCGCATTGATCAATCAGTGGGACACACTTCAAGATCCCCGATCAGCTGCACAAGTTAGTTATAAGTTCCAGAGTTTCGGTATAACATCTAATGGAACTTTACCTTCGTTTTAATCATTACATTGCCCACAAAGGGATGTGTAGCAATTGGATGCCATTATTGGTGTCTTTCTGACCAACTATTGTTGTCATGCTCCAAGAAATTTATTTATTGTCAGATATGACGAAATTGGTAGATGTTTATGAATCTTGAATAATATAGAAGAGATATTGAAGAGATGTTGATTACTTGTAAAATGCCAAAGGCAAGAGTTACTTTCCAAATGATTATTTTGAGAACCAAAAAAAAAAAAAAGTGAAGACCATCTCAGAGAAACTAATGAGCACTGATCTTATGTAGTGTCCACACTAGTTCCAGATAGGTGATAGCATATAAGCCACTATGACAAATCCAGGTGTAGTGTATGCCACATTAGTCAACCACACTATTTAACACCAACACAGTCACCTATTTAAGGTGATGCTAAGAACAATGCCAGCCTTTCCACCCATGAATCAACTCCAAGCTTTTGTAATTACACAAGGATTACTGATTGGTTCATAGCCAATAGGAAAGGCCCATGTGACGCCACCTATGCAGATGGTGCAGGAAGTATGCATGAATGGAGATTGTCATAAGTTTTGTTGGGGAGGGATGCTGATCTTTGAATCAGCTAGGAGATTGAGGGTGACCAGACATCTGAAGAGTAGAGCAAGGCAGATATTTTCTTTTCTCTTACCACTTTTTTGTGCTAATTTCTTGTAACTGACAGCTTAACTGGCTTGTTCTGTAAGATCTAGTGTTTTCTGCAAACTAGATATTTAACCATTACTAAAGCTATTCCTGAGCTACCCAAAGAACAGTCAAAAGCGGGACTCATCACGTGGTTAGCATAAATTTTTTTTGTGGATTTAGAGCTGTTTGGGTCAGACGCGTTGACACAAACAGGCCAAAAAAGTAAGAGAGAAAATATTTTTTTCTTGTAACGCGTTTAAACTTTGTTTTTGATAAAACAAAATTTACTGGAGCAGAGTCAATTTTAGAGACAAACCTCTTGACAATTTCGCTATTTTCTCTTTAAACACTACTAATTTATTCTTCAAGTTATACTTTATAGCACCCATTCGACAACAAATAAGGCTGTACTTTTTGTATATAGAGGGTTATACATACATTGAGAGCAGAGGCCTTTTTTTTTTTAAATTTTGTGAAAAGGCAAAGGTTTAAATGGCAGACGACATTTACGAGGTAGATCGCATAATAGGGCGACGAACATCAATACAGCGTAGGACAGAGTACATGGTGTATTGGAAGGGGTATGATAGAAATGAATGTTCCTGGGTGAATAGTTCAGACCTAGACTGCGAATTGGAAGTAGTAAAATTTGAGACACGGTGTTTTGAACTACGCAAGGCACGACGCAGCAATGCTACAGTGCCAGTGATTGATCGATACGAGGCAGAAGGAATAGCGACTTTGATCGATGTTGCGCAAGAAATATTTGCTGATACATCTCCATTCCAGGATGAGATGGATGATTTTACGTTTGGAAGCACAGCACCTCAAAGCGCACCAGCTTCTGAGACAAGCTCACCTGGGAGATCGCTGATAGCGACGCATGGATGGAATCGGGCAGTGGGAAATTGGCAAACGCAACGTATTCGCGGAGCCATCAGCACTACAGCAGGCAAGATATTCTATCTGACAGAGTGGTCGGATGGGGCGCTGACTTGGGAGCAGGCTGACGTGTTCGATAGTTCGCCTGGGGTAGTAGCAGACTTCGAGAATGCAAAATTCTATCGCGAGCGACGTGCACTCGTACGGTTGTTTCAGCAATCGAAGCGTATGGCGGATTTATCAATGGTATCGCCACGTCAGCCCAAATTTATGATGGAAAAGGTGCTTTCGCGCGATCCTACGCAGGCAACTGGGGGCAGCGTAAGTCCCGGCGCAATGGCGTCGCCAACGACTGCCTTTGGTGGTAAGGAGGCATGGTTTGATCTTGGCACCAGCAAGCTACATACAGCCGCCGTATCAGAGTGGCGTGGTCGGGCGAATAAAGAAGCTGTTTCAACTAATATTAATGTTGGAGGACCTGGTGAGGGGTTTGGTGATCCCGATCAACCGCTGAATCAGCTGTCTGGGAAGACAGAGTACGAATCATCTAGTGATTCAGACCATCCAGTTTATCGGCTCGAGCAGAAGCCAATCACAGCGGCAAGGGCATCATCAGAGCCGTTAGAACCGCTGGAGTCACAGATACGAATGCCACCACAGCCATATTCAGCAAGGCCAGGACTGCGCCAGACAGCATACGTGTACATCGATCACGAAGAGGGCTCATTTAACAGTGCGACGTCTGGGTTTGAAAGTGAAGAGGAGATGTTGGAATCGGGTGTTGCGCACAGAGCTATGCCGCGGACCCCGACTGCAGAATCAGCGCTGACACCAACAGGCACAGAGGAGTGCGGGGTCTGCATCAAATCAGTTGTTGGAGCAGGGAAGCAGTGGACGTGCAAGAGCTGCGGATTGAAGTGCCACGACAGATGCTACCGACAGCTTGTGAAGCGGCTGGGCGCGGGGGCAGCATACGCGCGCGCGCTGGATGTGACAAAGCCAGCGAAGTTTACGTGCCGCTTCTGCCGCGAGTATATGGAGCGGCTGGCAGAAAAGGTGGTGACGTGGCGCGCGGATACAGCGACTGAAGGGTTGGCGCCACAAGGATGTGTGGACGTGGCGGTGAAGTGGCGAGAGAAATCTTACCGTCACTTAGATTGGGTGCCCCTGGCTTGGCTGTTGCGCGTATCGCGGCTGGTGCAGCTGCGCACGGTACGGCAGCAGGCGGAACGGGGCAAGTCAGGGCCGGAGCTGGCTGAGGCAGTAGATCCCAGCTTTTTAGAGCCGGCTGAAATTGTCGGTGTCCGGCCGGCAGCGGCAGCGGCGGCGCAGCGACGGCGCGTGCAGCTGGCTGTACGTGGAGTGAGTGCTGAAGCAGGCGAACTGTATTGCGCGTGCGCTGAGGTGCGCGTGGTATGGCGTGGGCTCGACATTAGCGAGGCGACGTGGGAGACACCGCCCAACCCGATAGAAGGGGCGGACGAGTACGCGCTATGGCGTGCGGCATATGTGGTGTGGCGACGCGCCGAGACGATCAGCGCGGCAGAGCAGCAGCGGCTGGCGACGCCGCCGCGCGAGGCCGCACGCGAACACAAACAACAGCCTGATTACGTGGTAGGCGGACAGCTGAAGGACTACCAGCTGGTAGGAGCGCAGTGGCTGTGGCAGCGGTGGCAGGCGGGAGCAGGGGCGGTGCTGGCGGACGAAATGGGCATGGGCAAGACCATCCAGACAATCGCGTTTCTGCAAATGGCCTACCACTCGACGCTGGCCGCAGCATGCGACGCCGATGCCGCAGCTGCCAGCAACCGCGGAGTGTTTCCGTTTCTGGTAGTTGCGCCGACGACGCTTGTGGGCAACTGGGCGCGTGAGTTTGCGCAATGGGCGCCAGAGCTGGTGGTTGCTCAGCTGTCGGGGCGCGCGGCCTGTCGTGCCGAGCAGTTGGCGCACACCATATTCCGACGAGAGCGAGGTGGACGGCGCGATTTGAAGTGCCACGTTGTTCTCACCAGCTATGAGGCAGCATGTAACGTAGAGGCGGCGGCCGCGTTGGCGGGAGTGCGGTGGCAGGCGCTGGTCGTGGATGAGGGCCATCGGCTTAAGAATGATGCGGCGAGGACGTTCCAGTCAATGCAGCGATTTGGAGCGCGGCAGCGCGTTGTGTTGACAGGCACCCCAGTGCAGAACTGCTTGCGAGAGCTGTTTAGCGTGCTGGCGTTTATCGAGCCGAAGGCTTTTGACACAGCGACGCTGGAAGCAAAGTATGGAGCGGCACAGGCGGCAGACGTTGCGGCGGTGCGTGCGCTAGTGCGACCGCTGCTGTTGCGGCGCACAAAGCGCGATCAGCCGCTGCTGGTGCCGCCCAAATGCGAGGCCATTCTGCCAGTGACAATGACTCGGCTTCAGCGCGAGCTGTATCGGGCCACGCTGACGCGCAACGCGCAATTGCTACGCGGCATTGCGGCGGCCATGCAGGCGGGTGCCGACGAGCCGCGCACTGTGCGCACGGCGCCTTTGCGCAATGTGCTAATGGAGGTGCGGCGCATTCTCAGCCATCCGTATCTGCTGCGCAACGTCGAGCCGGCAGGGCTTGCGCCGCACGAGCAGCATCTGCGGTTGATTGACGCCAGTGCTAAGCTTCAGCTGCTGCATGCGCTGCTTCCCGAGCTGCTTGCACGCAAGCACCGGCTTCTGCTGTTTGCGCAGTTCAAAGATACGCTAGACATTCTAGAGGATTATCTAACCGGTGAAGACATCCGCTACGAGCGCATAGACGGGGACACTTCTGCTGCCGATCGCCTGACTGCGGTGGCCGCCTTTTCACGCGCAGATGGCGCACCAGTGTTTCTGGCCACTACACGTACCGGTGGCGTGGGTCTGAATTTGACGGCTGCCGATACTGTGATTATCTATGATTGCGACTTTAATCCGCAGGCAGATCTACAGGCTATGGCGCGCGCGCATCGTATTGGCCAGAAACGCCCCGTGAGTGTGTTCAAGTTGGTGACGCGTGATTCGGCAGAGGAGCGTATTTTGCGCAAGGCTACGCGCAAGCTAGAGCTAGATCACCAGATCATTCAGCGCATTGACGAGCCAGCTCTGCCCGGTGAAGATGATGGCAGCGAAGCGCCAGGTGATGTAGAGCGCACACTGCGTCATGGTGCTGATCTGCTGTTTGGTGATTGCGCCGAGGAGAGGGCGGAGGAGCGGGCTATCCGCTATAACCGTCAGCGCGTTGTTGAACTGCTTGATGGCTGCGCGCGTGAATTGGAGGAGAAGGCTCAGCATCTGCGCCGCGAAGCTGCTGCTGCTGCGGAGGATATGCTGCGACCCAATAACTTGCGTTTGGAGGATGCCGCGTCGGTTGAGACGACAGCGACGCCATCTGCTGCTGCTGATTTTGCGCGCGTCTGGGCACCTGCTGGAGAAAGGGAATTGTCTGACGATTCTGGCGACGCCGATGTGTGGGCGCGGTTGCTGCAGAAAGCCGCTGCTGACACGGCGTCTGCTGTTGGATCCGATGGTGGGGGCCACCGGCTGCGCACGCGTAAGCGCAATGTGAATTATGGCGAGGGTCGCTTTTCCGAAGCTTCTGGGGACGCTGACTATGATTTCGTCTACGACGCTGAGGATGACGCTTCTCGCGATGCCGAGGACGACGCCCTATACAGTGCTAAAGGCCACGGTGCGGCGGTTTCAACACAGACAACGGGCCCTGTGGTTGTGTTGCAGAATGACTTTTTGGCGGTTGTGCAAATCCACTGCCAACGGCTGGTTGATCGCTACGTGCAGTCAGACGCCACGTTGGGCACGCCGGTACCCGAGGACCAACGCGTGACGGTCGAGGCGCTGCTAGGCGAAGTTGTACGGATTTCAGATCAAGTTACTGGACAGGCCCTTGTCGACCCACCTATGTTCTTCCCGACTCCTTCGAATATGCGATTCCGGCAGGGCACGCAACTTCCAGAGCAGCCATTTGGATCGACACCTTGTGCAGTTTGTGGTCAAGCTGGTGGACATGGACGGGGGTTCTGTTCGCGCATTCGTAATCCGCAGTTTGTAGCGCTTTTGCATCGCGTGCGGCAGGTAGAGTCATACTGGAGAAATCGGCATTTTCACCATTTTCTCCGCTGGTATACCGTACAGTACTTGTGGTTTGTATTGGGACATCCTGATGGCGAGCGGGTGAATGCAGCTAATTGTCGTCTGACGCCTTCGTATGGTATTAATGTTGCGGATTATATGCCGGCTATATTGGAGGCCCGTACAGCACGCAAGAACAAGATCAATTTGCGCAAACGGCAGCACCAGCAGATAGGGTTCCTGAATGAGATAAATGCAGACTTGCAACGCACTGCGTTTTATGAGATTTTTGAGGATGGAGGAGCACATGCTGACGAGTCTGGGATTTATTCAGACGAGGAACCTTCTCGAATTACACCTCGGGTACCGACATTGCCTGATGGCCGGTACTATGGCCTGGATACTACGGATCACCCAAATACGGTGGGCTTCTTTAAGATGCAGCGTGTGAGTTGGGCGAAGAACCCGAGGGAGATTCGCGATCTTGGCGAGATGCGGAAATTGCTGAGTGAGCTGCTGTTGGTCCGTTCGCGCATATTTTCGATGTTGAAGGGGTCCAGCTCCGAAAAGGGTGAGCTTTCTACGGCTGCTACCGCTGACGCGCTGCTGGAGAATTTAGCGGCCCGAAAACTTCCCTCGTTTTATAACCGTGTTTCGGGATTGCGTTATACTCAGCTGCGCGTTATGCAGGTCAGAGAGTTTGTGCGTAGGATGCAGTCCGGCATTATGCCACATACTCCTGCTACGCCAATGGCTCATATCCCTGCTACACCAGTAGCTCGTACCCCTACGGTGCCAGTAGCTCGTACCCCTGCTACGCAGGTGGCTAGTGGCCATACTACGCCAGCCGCTTTCTCCGCGAAGCCTGTACATACACCGGCAGCTCAGGTGTCTGGCGTTCGTCCATTGCCAGCCGTTACACCCATTGCACACCCATCGCCCACACCAACCTCTACCGTACGTCTGACGTCAATAACTCCAGCGGCACGCAGTCCTGCTGAAACTGGTGTTTCTGCGCATTCTGCAGCCGGTATCTTGCCTGCCATCATGGCGACACCAGGAAATTTACCAGCGGCAGACATGTTGGATGGACTAGACAAAGTATTTGAGTCCTTGCAGCAGGTGTATCAGAAGCTGTCTCAGCGGATGTCGTCGGGACAAACAAATGGGAAAGGACATAACGACGATCGGGACCTGCGAGAGCTGTGCGTAGCATTGGAGCAGACGCGCAATTTCATGGTAGGAACGCTGGCGGATGCTACGGTGCTTCCTGGTTTGATCGCCCCGCTTAAGCATATTGAGGCGCTCACAGAGAAACATGCGAAGTCGATCAAGGCGAAATGGTCTTCTGAACAACAGATGAAAACTAGCGTTGAGGTCAATCTGACTATTTCGAGATTGGTACAGAGCATGAAGCTATGGGCACAAAAGAAGCAACATGTAGCTTCGCGAGGTAATACGCCTCTGGCTGTTCCTTCTGTGACAACTTCGAGCATGCCATCGCTACCTTTGCAGCCCGCTACTTTGACGGCGGCGGCAGCGACGAGCGTGCCATTGACTTTGACACCAACTGCCTCGGCACCTTTATCTGTGGAGACTCGCAGCCATAATGCTTCGCCATTGCTTCCTACCGCGCAAATGTCGCGGATTCTGTCACAGCAGGCTATGACTATGCCTACTTCTGTTCCTAGCTGGCAGAAGCCGCCGTTTATGCCAAATGTATCTACCCAGAGCAGACGTGTTTCGACATCTTTTGCACAGAACCAGACGCCGACAATGCCTCTCCAGCATCGGTTTGTGTCTAGTCCAACCCCGTCCGCTGTTACTGAAGATGCATCGAAATCTGCACTTTTACAAGGCATTTCGCAGTCGCAGCAGATGCCATACGCCCTGCACAACCATCAGCAGCAGCAGCAGCAGACATTCCCGGCCAGCACCATGTCCTTTGGTGTTAGCAATGGCCTTTCTCCGGCGCTTTTTGCTCAGCAGCAGCAGCATTCACATAATTACCCACAACAGCAGCAACAGCAGCTGCAACAACAGCAATACTCACAACCGCAGCAGCAATACTCACAACCACAGCAACACTACCCACAGCAGCAATATTCGCAACAACAGAATTTTATGACGCCAATGTATGGAACACCTGGATCTTCTTTTGAAGCAATTCAGAGCGCTACCTCATATAGCGGATATCCTCAGCATAATCCGCAGTTTTCTACACGAATGGGCAGCGCCACGTCTCCAAGCCCAATGATGCAAGCAGCGCTTCTATCGGGGTCTGCTCAAGCGGATGCAATTGCAGCTCAGAATGCTGTAAACGGAAGCCTGGCGATTTATCAAAAACAGCAACAACAGAACTCGGGGATTCCGTCATTTGGAACCATCAGCGGAAGTAGTAATGCTTTGCAATTGTATCAGCAAAGCACACCGAGCTCTCAGCAGTATATATCGACACCCTCGGAGACTGCATTAACGGCACAGGGCTCTAGTGGACGCGCAATAAATCTTACTTCGTACGATTTGGCTTGCTCCTTGTGCAATGATCCCTCTCACCAGCCGTCTACCTGTCCTATTCGCGAGAGTATTTCTGATCTGACTGAGCGCAGGGTCTTGGTCAATCACAATATGTCACTGCCGCCAGGTATTAAGGAGATGACACTTACTACCATTGACCACTATCTTCAGGCTTGTTTTAGAAATATCGGTTAAATCTACAAGCTCTCATTCTCCTTTTTTTTCTATTTCTGTTAAAGGGATTTCTTTATTTTACGTTATTTTATTTCGCGTTGAAGTGCGTTTTTATTGATGAAACCCTTTTCCCATTAGAATGCCACAAAGACCAGGGCAAGTAGAATGGTGCCGAGCATATCGCCGGTTCCAGTGATGAAAGGATTGACGCAGTCGTCAGGGTCGTGGCCGCGGGACCACGTGAATACACAGGCAACGCGCGCAAGTAGCAGTACAGCCAATGCGTGGACTGCAACGGCTACGGCGTAAGCCAGTAGAAAAGCGGCGGTAAGCGGACGAGTAGGCATGAGAAGCTGGTGTGTGACAAGAAAGCCCACCTGTACAGGCACGTTGATCAACAGAAGGATCACGATGGTCAGATTATGCTCGTGTAAAGATGGGCGATGACGCTTGTGGTGACGGTGAAGACTGGTGGAGATGCGCGACGCCAGCACTGTGCCAACGTTTCCGCCGATTCCGTTGACCACCGGCACCAATGCGGGAAGTCCCGGAAACCGGGAGGCGCAGCGCTCGACAATCACGCCGGCAACGCTGGACGTGGCGGCAGCGTATGCCAGCGGTAGCCAGCCCTCTGCCACGCGATGCGCCATTCGTCCATTGGTACGCACAGCTCGTAGCAGCACAGCGCCTAGAGCCACGCTGCCTGATGCCACGACTGTTGGCCACACCCACCATGCCTCGTGCTCGTGGTCCTCTTGTACCAATGCGGTAGATGCTGCGCCCAATACCACCAACGTCACCATATCGCCAAAACTCGACGCAATTGGCGTGCCAATATTGTCAGGGTCGATGCCAAAGGCATGGCTGACAGTGACAGTTGCAGCAATCAGCGCGCCAATGATTGCACTGCCAACCACAGCAGTGCTGGAACCCACAGCGACTAACACAGTGACAGACTCGCAGAACCCTGTATTCCCGGAAGCTCCCAGTGACAGAACAGCCGAAATGACACCCACGCCCACACCAACCATGCAGGCCTGTAGAAGAAGAAGCTCCATATTTGCGCGTACTGCTATCCATGCTGCTGTTTTGTTGATCAACTCACCTAGATTAGCTTGTGTTGACAACCGGGTGGACATGTTCAACTCAATGTTGCTCTTGAGATTGAGCAGCACGGAGACCATTATGAACAGCGCCGGGATGTGTTCGAATGCTGGACTGCCTTGTATCTGTCCTAGCACGGAACCTGCTAACACGGAACCTGCCACAGAAATCAGCAGAGCTGGTACTACTTCTACTGTCAACTCTCGTACCATTTGCTGTCTTGTTTTCGTCATGTCTTCTATTGGAATATCTCGAACACTCGTGCTTTCTATGCTACTGCTACTGCTACTTCGTCCAATAGAATCCTCTGGGGAAAGAACTAGGAATTGTTCCGAGTTACTTCGACTATGTGCCAATGTGTCGCTTTCGGCAACTGACATGCTATGCATCTGTATTGTCGCCTTGCCATCTTCAACTACTGTTTCTAGCTCTATTGACGTGGCCTCTGTTCGGGTAGTATCCGATAATGGACTACGATGGTCCATCCAATATATAAAGTTTTCTTTTTTCGCGTCTCCTTTGTTTACACCCCCTTCTTAGTCAGCGAGTATATTCCTGTTTTCTTACTACTCATAGGACAGAGTCGAAATGTTCTCTGAAATTCCTGAAACGTAAACTGGTTTTGTAGTCTTCGTTAGCTTCTCGTGCAAAAAAAAGGCGTTTTAGCAAATATCAGTTTAAAAAATATACAGAGGAAAAAAGGAGCAGATTACTTGTATGGGGTGGTGGGGACGAAGAGAAACAGACCCCAGCCATTCAAGCCAAGAATCCTCGAGTGGCGTAGATTGCAAGAACACATGTTCACCTACTGAAGTAACAGGATCTCTTTTGGTCTGTCTGCACGCTCTGCCTCACACACCCTGATCAAGCGCACGGTCTTTTTCACCAGCTTCATGATTAAGCGCGGAGAGTGCGGACAAATAAGATTTAGAGTCTGTGGACGATAAGAAAATCGGTGCTGCGCAGTTGAAGCGCCCCCTTCCTTTCTTCCGCTTTACTTCAAACCTTATCGTCATCATTTGCTGACCTTTTCCTCTTTCTCTGTCAATGATCCTTATCTGCTAGACTTAATACAACAAGAAAAGAAGCTAACCACAATGCCACCTTTCACAACCCTTCGTCGCGCTCTTGCTATGCATAGCCGCAGTAGTCATGGTATCACATCAAGCTGGTTTGGGGCCAGTGCAGCCACAGCTGTCAGAATGACGGCAGTACGGTATAGCGCAAATCCTCCAATGGAGTTTCCCTGCATAGACAAGTTGGAGACTCGTCAGCGCGGATTGATGGCAGGACCAGAGCCGACATACGAGAAAGTAGTGACTGGGTACGAGGTATATCACCATCAGAAGCCATTTGTGTGCGACCACGGCGGCGTACTCCCGCAGCTGGACATTGCGTATGAGACATGGGGACATTTGAACCACGAAAAGTCTAATGCGATATTGCTGCACACTGGACTTTCGGCAAGTTCGCATGCTCGTAGCCATGCACGCAACAAAAACCCTGGATGGTGGGAGAAATTCATTGGCCCTGGATTGGCTATAGATACGGACAAGTACTTTGTCATCTGTACCAATGTCATAGGCGGTTGTTACGGATCGACAGGGCCTGGCTCGGTGGACCCCGCTACTGGGAAGCGCTATGCGACGACCTTTCCGCTGCTGACAATAAACGATATGGTGCGCGCGCAATTCCATCTTCTCGACAGTATGGGCATCGACCATTTGCATGCCTCTGTTGGTGCAAGCATGGGAGGAATGCAGTCAGTATGCGCAGCAGCGCTCTACCCTACTCGTGTCGGCCGACTAGTGTCAATTTCAGCCTGCGCTCGTTCACATCCATACTCCATTGCCTTGCGCTTTGCTCAACGTCAGGCGCTAATGGCTGATCCAAACTTTAACCGCGGATTCTACTATGATGGAGTAATGCCACATTTGGGTATGAAATTAGCTCGTTCCATCGCCACTGTCACTTATCGCTCAGGTCCCGAATGGGAGCAGCGCTTTGGTCGTCGTCGTTGGGCTCCTGATCAACCTCCTGCGCTGTGTCCTGATTTTCTGATTGAAACCTATTTAGATCATCAGAGCGAGAGATTCTGTCTGCAGTACGATGCCAATTCGCTGCTTTATGTGTCTAAGGCTATGGATATGTTCGATATTAGTCGCTCTATCACTCGTCGTTTAGACTCTCAGCGCAATCATGCCATTGCCGAGCTCGAACGCCAACAGAATAATTCTGTTAAAGATACTACAATATCCACTGCTGGTGGTGCTAATAGGGCAGTGTGCATGAATATTAATGAGCAGCCTGAAAGTACTACTGGTCAATCTCGCATTGAAACGGGTGAGGAGATTGAGAATGATCTGGTTGCTGGCGTTTCTGATGCTTTGCAGCCTGCTTTGGTCTTGGGCGTTCAGTCGGATATACTGTTTCCTGTCAAACAGCAGAAGGAAATTGCTGATATCCTGCGTCGTGCAGGTAACACTAAAGTTACCTATTATGAACTTGATGCCATGTATGGTCATGACACATTCCTGATTGACTTTGTCACTGTTGGTGCGGCTATAAAGGGACATTTAGAAAATAGCAACAGATAGCTTTTTTTTCTTACTGGCCTTTTTTTGTCTTATATTCCTCTAGATTTATGAAATGACATTATCCGCGTTCTTTCCTTCTAACACCTATAGCTGGTAAGCAAATAAATAAAATGTTTGCTTACAAAAAATACATGTTGTCAGGCGCCGGCGCTGGTTGACTTGCAATGGCTGCAGAATCCGGTGCAGCCTCAAAGGTAATAAAATCGCGTTGCAAATAGGGATCAATGCTAAGTAAGCTGGCAACATTACCGCAGCGATAGCAATAATTAGGCGCCGACCACACTGTAGAAAGACGATCATTGAAAAGCACCAAATATCCTTCCATACACAATTGATGAGCTCTCAACACATGCGACAAACCATTGACATGTAAGAATCGTTCAACCACTTCGCTTCCAAAAGTAAACCCAGCACCACGTTGTGACCTACTAAATGTCTTTATATCTGGATCAGGGTCAGACCATAGTAGATCTGCTAACGCTCCCTCATGGGGAATCTCGTCAAATCTATCGAGAACCTTTAGCTGATCTACTAGCAGAATTGAAGGTGATAACCCGCCATGTACGCAAAAAATACTGTCGTCTATCACCACTGACAGTGTTAAAAAGTCAAACACGTTAGTAAAATCGCGCCAGACTCCGGCATTACCATATTTATGCATACACTCTGCGTAGAATCCATAGGTTTTTGTAATGTTACGAGACTCGTGATTGCCGCGTAATAACTGCATTCGTTGCGGATATCGTAGCTTTAGACATACAAGCAGACTAATTGTTTCTACGCTGTGTTGTCCACGATCTACATAATCGCCTAGAAATAGATAGTTGGTATCGGGACATCTTCCGCCGATCTGAAATATCTCTAAAAGGTCAAAAAATTGACCATGAACATCACCAATTACTGTTACCGGTGCGGAAATGTGTACTACATTGGGCTCTTCTGCTAATAGCTCTTGTACTAATAGGCATATTTGTGCTATCTCTCCTTCACTCAATAGTGTACCATTGTACAGTCGCTCAATGCAACTATCCAAATCAACTGGCATTTCCCAATAGTTACTGCCTAACGATGTTCTGACTGCCACAAATCGCTCAGTATAAGAAATGAAATAAATGAAAAAGGAAAGAAAAGAAAACAAGATAGAAACATGAGCATGCATAGTTTTATCTATTGTGTCACCGAAAAATAATACTGATACCATTTAGACTCCAACAAACTTGTTTAAGGGGCGCTCCCACGTGTTCGTTACATGCGCACCAGCCGTAAATACACATTATTTTGCATTGCATGTAGGTTTAGTTGAATAATATATCTAATCACGAATATCCAATGTCAAATTGAATAAACAAGGTGCAAAATTGCTGCTAGAGTGCCGAATGTCGATATCCCCAAAGGCCTGGGTACCAATCATGCGCATACTGTTATTTAGTGGTATTACGTTTACAAAGCTACGCACCTGGTAACTAATGACATGTTAATGAGGTAGCTCCATGTTATCCTCTGTAGCTTGATATAGACGTGCTAGTAGAAAATAACAAAATAATTCAACGTTAGTTAGTCATTAGTATATTATTGCTTTAAAATGCTTACATATTGTATGAAAATTGTCTAGCACTTCTGCGCGTGCATATTCTTAAAGATAGCAACTATCCTCACAACAACTGGCGATATATAATTAAAAACTATTACAAACCAAAAGTAAGCAAAAAAAGGCCTCAGCCGGGAATTGAACCCGGGACCTCTTCGACCCGAACGAAGAATCATACTGCTAGACCACTGAGGCGAGAAGAGAGAAGTTGAAAATAACCACCAACTCAAATTTTCCATTTTTATTTTACTAACCTACTAATTATCAGTAACGCACCAGCCAATCCCGACAGAAAAAATTAGCTTTATAGCAAACGCAATGTGCTTCATTTCAAGATCACTAAGCACCATGTGATACTGATTAACGAATCTGTATCAAGGTGATCGCGTGTATATGCACACATATATATGCATTCATAGCACATATTATTTCTAAATGGTTGTAGTTTCCATGATCATGGTTATTGAGGGGCAGGCTTGCCCTCAACTGCACATGCTCCTTGCTGGCTCATATTGCATATAAGTCTAGTGATCACCACTAAACATGTTGCTGCCCTTTATAAAGGCAGCAAGATTTAGTTGCTCCCTTTGAGCTTTTCTATATCATTCTTTCTCTACTTTTCTAATTGTACACAAATATAGTTGTGATCGGTTAGCTCAGAGGAACCAAACAAGTTCGACTATGAAATGAACTACAACAGCTGCTGCAGATTTAACATTTGGACAATTGTAATAATATATTATTATCAAGGGATGTGCAGAGCTGACATCTTCCACTTGAAATTTATGAGCATTGTAAACATATTCGCTAGCCAACAGAATATTCTATTGTAGATACTGCTGCTTAAAAATGCTTTTACGCTACATTCTTATACACCTGTAGTGTTATTGTGCTTTTTTTTATTAAAGGTGTTAGTCCGTTTGTTGTATAAACAGCTCTTAACGTTGGCAGCATTGGTTGTAGTAGATTCAATAACTAAGTATATTTTACAGCTAAATTTTTTTAAGTGTGCTTTATTAGTTGTGTTTTTCACCTTTGCATGCACGCCTCAGTGGTCTAGCAGTATGATTCTTCGTTCGGGTCGAAGAGGTCCCGGGTTCAATTCCCGGCTGAGGCCTTTTTACCTTTAATATCATTTAGAATAATGATTGGAAAATTTTTTTATAGCTACGAGCCTAGTCTAGCGGTAATTATTTATTAGAAAACAACATATTGGAATTCCGTTGTCAAGAAAGCGCCTATTCTTATGATCAAGATGGTTTACTAGCGCCATACAGTTAGCAATTCTAAGGAAAAGCATTTTTGCATAGAATCAAACGCATTAGTAAGAAAAAAGAAGCATGCCAAAAAACATCAGAAGTTATATTTTGCACTTGCCTTTAAGCGAATCCTATTACTCGTATTGGCGGTGTCTATATGTCTAGAAGACTGTGAAGGCATTTGATTCACTAAAGTAGAGGTATTAGCCACACCATACATGGATATTTTGTGCCTATCTTATAGTGCACTGCTATAAAATTTTTTATTTTTTGGGAGCTGCATGGTGAGTTTGTTGTAATAGAAATTATTTCTGACGTTGCTCAATTCTCCCTTCGAGCAGCAGGAGTGAGAGAATTTTCCCGACCGATGTACCGTTTAAATATCACGTGAATTGGTACATATCCCACCAACGGACGCCAATCGCACCAGCCCATGCCCTGTGTATAAATACTCTGTAACTGCCGAGCAAAACAGGGAGTTGAAATCTTTATCGACTGTACTTTTCAGGATTAAGTATATAGTCAATTTTCAGTTTTTGTTCACCGAACAAAGACACACAAACCAGGCTGGAAGATGACACACAGTGCGCCGTCCGTAAAGGGAGGTGTATCGGGTTAGCAAGCAGAGCTTTTTTAAAGTTTCTTTTGCGCCTGTCGATGATCTTGCTTGTCTTGCGCCCCCGCTTATGTTCTGCTTTGGCAGACGGCGGGTTTAAAGAGTGCGGCATAGCGAGGATGGTTGCACATTCTGACAGTCCACGGTAACCCACACAATCAGATAACAACAATTAGAATTAAAGGATCTTTATGATGAGGCAGGTCTTTTTCGCTATTAAAGCGGTGTGCAACCTGACACCCGATTCATCATACTTTTCCCACCGGAGCAAGTTGAGTGATTATCTTTTTGCAACGTGCTTTATTCCCCCAGTAGAAAAGATTTTGCATTCTTGTTAGTACACTTATCTTTTTTTAAATAAGGATAGAAATGACAACGACGGTTTCAGCAAAGGAGTCTGCACGACAGCGAATAAACCTACCTGGAACACGAGAAGAGGAGTGCTTTGGGTGGACATACGATTCGGTGACCGAAGTAGGCACAGATATGGCAGGGCAGGAGTATCTTCAAGGACTCCTGCGACAGCAACGGCGGTTTGAGGTAGACAAGTTGCTCCAAGTGCCTTCAGGAATCGGACGATTATCTTGGCTGTACGAGCATCTACGACAGGTATGCGTGGAGCTCGGATTCTATCTAGCGCAACTTATCCAAGAGTGTACAGAGCGGGAGTGTCCAGTTATGAGAGCGAACGAAACAACATTCTACTGTGCCGGACATGGACATCCACGACCATGTAGTGCAATGGGATATGCAGTACATACGTTGGATTATGCAGTGAGACTACTTAGCAGTTCTACAGCGTTTCCAGATCGCACAATTATCCAGGATACTTCGATGAAGCACTTCCAATCGATGGTACGCAGACTCTATCGTATTTTTGCGCATGCTTATTTCCATCACCGCGAATTCTTTGAGCGACAAGAAAGCGCTACTTATCTTTATGCACGGTTTGTCAGGCTTGCGCGTAAATATGAACTGGCGCCAGAATCTCAGATTATCATTCCAGACCTACCGACTACGATTGAGCCGCTGACAGAGACAAAGTGAAACTTTCACGTGGGAGGAATGGCAAGTGGCCTGATCGCATGCATGTTACACATGGGACAAGTGCTTGTAGGCTGTACTGCCTTGGTTTTTTCACGCGAATTGGGTGGTCGCAGGTCTGTGCGGGATATATTGCTAAACGGCATAGGGAGACGTGAGCGCGGGTATTGTGTACAGCGAATGCGCTCACAACGGATGTCTTGCGCCCCTCCTTGTTGCGATTCGCACGCACGTGAACTGTATTATGTGTTCTTTTCCAAAGGAGGCAAATGGCGCTATCTCCGGGATTGGTTTTGCTCCGTACTTCCGCAAGAGCAAAACGTAGTAGGACAAACTCAAGCAAATAGTATTTAAACAGCATACACACAGGGTTCCTTTCTTAAACAGAAACAATACCACTATTGTTTATTTTTCTCTTTTCTTTCTTCTCAGCCAACATACTTGTATTTGAAAAAAAGCCAGTTGAATTTCTAACACTATGCAGATTCCAAAGGGACTAGTGCCGATGACGCCCTCGACTGCGGATGCTTTGGCAGCAGAGCGCGCCAAGAGTGTCTTTGATGTGCAAGAAATGAACCGGTTTATTGTTGATAACAAGATGCGCACAAAGCTAGCCAAAGTCGAAAGAGTGATGGCAGCAGAGCCCGAGACATTCGATCTGCACAATGTCTATTTTATGAGTCGCACGGAAAAGATGGACCATGCGCTCAAGATTGGCAAGCGACTGATAGAGCTGATGAAGGCCGGCGCAATCACTGCAGACGAGATAAGCATTGCCGATCTGGTGCTCGACATCAATGGACCGTTCGGACTACATCGGACTATGTTTATTCCGACGCTGGAGAACCAGGGGACGGCGGAGCAGCAGGAGCGGTTTCTCAAGCCCGCGCAGAACTATGAGATTCTCGGATGCTATGCGCAGACAGAGATTGGACATGGGTCGAATGTGCAGGGGCTGGAGACCACATGCACGTTTGTTCCGGAGACCGATGAGTTTGAGGTACATATGCCCAATCTGCGCGCTTGCAAGTGGTGGATTGGATCGTTGGGAGTCACCGCGACGCACGCAATGGTGATGGCGCAGCTGATAGTGGGTGGTAAGAACCACGGCCCAAACCCAGTTGTAGTGCCTATTCGGTCGACTGCAGACCACAAGCCGCTGCCAGGCGTGACTGTGGGTGATCTGGGGCCCAAGTTTGGCTTCAACACTATGGACAACGGATTTTTGATGCTGGATCGCGTGCGCGTGCCACGGGGCAATCTGCTGCAGAGGTACATCAATGTGTCGCGCGAGGGGCACGTCACCCGCCCTGCCAATGTTGATCCAAAGGTGGCCTATGGTACAATGGTGTATGTACGGACGCAGATCGTCAGCAACATGAGCCAAGTGCTGGCCAAGGCAACAACTGTCGCAATACGGTACACGTCGATGCGGCGGCAGTTTGCTGGAAAGGCCGACAAGCTCACAGAACGTGGAGTAGAATCACCAGTGCTGGACTATGGCATGGTACAATATCGACTAATTCCACTTGTGGCGCAGAACTATGCCATGTTTGCAACGTCGCAGGCATTCTCACAGCACTATGCCGAATGCATGGCAGAGCTTGGACGTGGTAACTTTGCGCCGCTAAAGGAGCTACATGCGACAGCGTGCGGACTGAAGCGGTGGACATCTGATGCAGCTATTCGTGGAATCGATACCTGCAGGCATGCTTGCGGCGGCCATGGATTCTCGCAGTTCTCTGGCCTCAATGAGTTCTACGGCAACCAGTACCCGAATATCATCTGGGAAGGCGACAACTATCTGCTGTCGCAGCAGACCGTCCGTTTCTTGCTGACCCAGATTCGCGCGCTGCGTGCAGGGAAGACTGTTGCGGCCAACCAGACCACAGAGTACCTGCGTCGCCACCTTTCTGCTGGCCGCATAGCAATGGTACCGCCACCACAGTTTGTCGGCCGTTCAATCGAGACACTGGCGCTGGATCCAAATGCTCAACTGGAGCTCCTTAGCTTCCGTGCAGCAGCAATGGCGTCAGACCTGGCTGATCAGATGGAAGGTGGACAGACGTGGAACCGGTCGCTGGTAGCAATGCAGCGGCTGTGCGATGCCCATTCAGACTACATTGTGGCCTCATACTTCCGCCGCCATCTATCCACACTGCCTGCAGGGTCTCCATTGCTGCCTACGCTCAACAAGCTGGCCTCGCTACTATTCCTATATGTGCTTGAGCAGAACTCGAGCGATCTCTTCCGTCTCCCAGGACGTGCTGCGTTCTCGACTGCACAGGTTGCTCAGGTTGAGCGACTGCTGGCCGAGATTATTGAAGACGTACGCGAGCAGGCTGTGCCGCTGGTTGATGCTTTTGGCGTATCAGACATGCGTCTGAACTCTGCACTGGCTCGCTCAGATGGAAAAGTATATGAGAACTACTTACAATGGGCAATGGAAGATCCGCTCAATAAAGATGGTTCTGGCCCAGCCATCCGCGCCGAATGGTTTAAGAAGTATTATGCTCCAGTGCTCCATGCTTCTGACAATAAAAAGCAAGCCAGGCTTTAAATTGTTTTTTATTACTATTTCTTAGTTTTCTGTTTTTATAGAATATATGCTAGCCCGTTGTCCTGTCCTGCTGGTGCCGTGTGCCATGGAAGTGTGGCTGTACTTGTGCATAAACCATGGTTTATTTGGCTGGCGATAAGTATCCTGAGCATTGTTCTGATGTCTCTGTTTAGAAAGAGGCAACGAGCGTGGGTGTTCTGACAAGTGTCCAAAACCATATCTCTCATTCTTCCTACCACAAATTCAGAACCCACCATAGTTGATCTGCAACATGTGATGCCATACCAAGTTGTGAATATTGCCTAGTAACACATACTCTCGAGTCATATAAACTGCATATCCATTGCTAGACAGGAGCCAATGGCAACAGAAGACAACACACTACCCGAGCACATAAGACTTGTAGGACATTGGGCGGATGCCACATTAGCCCATGCCCAGAGTGACCAATTCACAGCAATACAAGATAGGATATCCACAGCCAGCACACACAGTTCTCGGACGCAAACAACCATAGCATCAATAGAAACGCAATACAATATTGCTTCAGACATAATACAGAACGAAAGAAAAGTTATTGATAGACAACTAACAGGTGCTGCGACACAACTCGATCAGTTAGGAAAGTTGGTAGATGCATTGGATAAGAATGTGGTGGATATGGAAGCAGCAATGAGTAAGGCCGAAGATGCAGTGGGAATGTCTCTAGGTGGGAGATTGGAACAACTAGCAAGGTTCTTTGGTTCTTCTGCATTATCTAACAGTGGAGGTGTCCCCTATCTACGTCAATGGGCGCCCAAAGACCGTGCCATTCCAAAGCCCATTGACATAAACCAATACCTCACTATTCCATTTGACAAAATAGATACAGAATGAATACATCTTTCAATTAAAGAAAAATAAGGCTAATATAAAACTTTCTGATTACTCAGGTTCCACAATTTCTGCGCTAGTCATATCAGCAGTTGAAGTTGGCAACGGAGGATCTAGGGCAACAGCGACATTATCAGACAAATCAGACTGTTTCACAACCAAAGTGGGACACTCCGCCATCTGTACACAAGAATCAGCCCATGAGTATGTGAGGGATCTCGCCACAGGACCTCTCACAGGATTCTGCACAACTAATAATTCGCCTCTATGGTGATGTACATATTCGGTAATTTTCTCAGCAGGCGATCCAAGTAATACTTCGATAGATGACGATACACCGACAGCACTCAATGCTTGGCTCAAGCGACCAAGAGCTGCTTCTGCTGCCTTCTTACGATCAACATGTGCGTCTTGCTCACTGAATAGACTATCCCACATTACTGCCACCGTAGATTTGTCTATAGCTCCACTGTTTGTCAAAGTTGTTATCAAGAATACATGATCTTCAGTTGCCCGAATAATATTAGCCTTTACCCAAGCGATTGTTTTAAAGGTTGAATACCGATTGCGTGTAGCCTCTGCGGTTTCATCTGCTGCTTCGTGGTCAGCTAAAAGGTTCGCTGGTAATAACTGCTCGGCATCCACTGCTATCACTACTTTGCGTCGCAAAGAAAGTGGAACATACGTGCCCATATTTCTTTCTACTCTAATAACCCCACAATAAAATTCGTATAGTTGTAAAAAATAACGGTAGCTTTGAGTGAAGAAGAAGAAGAAGAAGAAGAAGAAAAAGCTAAAGGCCTCATCCACCAACAAATATTTGTCCACTGATACACAGGGCACATGACCAAGGGATATTTCACAAAAGCCCTGTTCTGGAACTTTTATGATCTGGGGATTCCCCTACATTTGATCAACAGCATTTTATGTTAGCAAGTATGACTGTGAAGGCGATAAAGCAGGCAAACTGTCGAATCGTCATCATAAATACTTTGCTCCTATTTTTTCGTTTCATTATTATTTTTTATAGTTACTGGGAGGGGGGTACTTTCGATGTTGGAATGTATTATTGTGATTTACTATGATACTTTCTGTGAATTTCCTGGACCTCTGAAATTCTTCAAAATAATGCCTGTGGCTATAGATATGTGGTGGGACTTTGAGCAAATAAACAATAATCTGATCCTGCCTCTCTGAACATGTACGGGCAGTCAGCCTAACTAGTTCAGTGATTGTATTCATTATCGGCTAAGCAGCAAACCTACAAAAGCAGAGCAAGTAGCGCAGTAATTATGTGTTACGTTTTTTAGGATGAATGATAATTCTTACATATTTTAAACGCTTCAAACCCCGGGAGGTTTCTAAAAAAATTATGTCTATCATAAGTAACATCAACATAGCATATTTTGAGTAAGGTATTATATCTTTTGTCAATCACCCTCGAGAGATTATTCTATTTAATTATACTAGTTGTATTGTTGAACGCAATCGATAAATGGCGGATTAACCTTGACAAAAGCAATAGTGCGCGACGAATGGTATATTAACGGTTTTCTTGCAATCTGTTTTATCCAAGCAATCATAGCTAGAGATTAGTCACTCACAGAGAAATTTTGCTTATCTTTTTTTAAAACACAGCAGCTATCAGTCACAAAAGAGCCGCATTTTTTAAAAGTATGCGTTTTTAATAACTATATTAGCTTTCATTGTCAATAAGTAATTAGAATGACTGATTTTCGAGAGCATCTTAAGCAATATATTCAGTATAGGTGCCAAATAGAGATATTGCAGAAAGTAGACTAAAACTTTAAGAAGAAAAAAAAGTCAAATATAGGAAGCTACAAACTGGTGGTAAAAAACAACACATAAGCGAAGAACAAACTACAAGTGGGAATGCTTATCTCACCACAGACATTACTACTGTATTGGCTAAAGAAAGGGGGTTTATTTAACTTACATTTTATAGCGCTCCTACCTTTAAAGTATTAGTATGCATTACCTAAATATTGGACTTGCAATATTGCCACTATAACCCCCCCCCCATGAGAAACAACACAAAAGAACATTGCTAGAGCAAAAGCACCAAAAACAAAAAGCACAATCGTATTTAATTTGACAGCCTACCAAATAAACCAAAGAACAAGCTAAAACGGTTGCGAACCAGCATTAAGAGCAGTCAGGAGAGATGCACTAGCAGGAGCAGACAGAGACGAGCGACTTGACGCAGAGAGAGGGCCAGCAACATCTTCTAGCAAAGAATGGCCAGATCGAGCGCTTTCCGCCGCGGTAATAGCAGCATGAGCATTCGAAGGCATGCCCAAGGACAAACCGCCCATGCCCTGCTGTTGAGATGTTTGAGACCCCGCAAGCATCATCAGCGATGTCGGATCCAATGTGCCATGTGCTGCTGCCGCGGCAAATGATGGGTTACCCAGGAAGCTAGTAGGAATAGCACCCGATACGTGTGGCATCATTCCAGCAAACTGGCCAAATCCAGCGGCAGCACCGTATTGAACGCCAGCTGCTGATGCATAGCCCATGGGGAGCTGTTGTTGACCGGGATTTATCCAGCCTAACAAGTCGCGTGGAATAGGAAGTGGTTGGCTCTGCTGAGGTCCCTCGGTCGGCGCCCACACACCAGCAGCAGCAGCAACAGAAGAAGCAACCGCAGCATTCTTAGGAACCAGTGGCACTGAGCCAGCAGGATCGGCAGAAGGTCCAGACTCTGGTGCGCCACCAGATTTCAAGGAAGCCTGCTGTTCCACCAAGCGATTGTATTTGTCATGCCAAGCCTCGGCCTCCTGAGCAGTCTGAGCCAATAACGCCGTCAAACGCACAGAATCGTTGGCCTGAGAATCAAACGACATATTGAAGGATTCAAGTTTCGAACTGATCTGATCGTAATTGTCCAGCATGCGATCTACAGAGGACTGCATCTTCTCCACAAAGCCAATCAGCATACGACGGTCATTAAGGGCCGATAGCGCAAAACTGGCCAAATTCTCGTGGGTCAGTCCAGCCACAGCGCGCTCCATTGCCTCCTGCGAGCCCGTCGTAAAAATGGTATGCAGCTGAGCCAAATAGTCCTTGTCTAATGACTGCGGAGCGGTGGACGAAGACAGCGACGACGCAGGTCGCCTCTCGCAGCTCGCACCCGAGCCCCCGCCAGCAATAGTCGCTGCAGTGACCAACGGTGAGTGCGGGCGAGAGGCTGGCGATGCCAGCCGCGCCGCACTCATCGGCGACATGCGACCGTTAGTGACGCTCCGTGCTGTGCTCGTTTGCACGCCCAGCGAAGGTTTAAACGAGGCGGAACTCGAAATCAGCTGTGGTGACGTAGCACTAACACCATCGTCCGAAACAAAGCCGACTCCAGGAACGTACCGAGCCGCGTTGGTTCCACGACGAGAGCGCGCCTTGGCCGCCACACTGTCGTCTCCGGTCGCCGCTGCCTTTGGTTGCTGTGTCAGTTCAGAAACTGGAGCCTCTTGTGAGGGCGGTCGCGGCGGCTGTTCTGACACTGAAGCAGCTTGCTGCTGCGCCTGGGTTTGCTGAGACTGCAGTTGCGGCGCTGGATGGACCTCCGCGTGGTCCAGCGTCTGGACGTCCCTTTCATTGCCAGCATCAGCGCCATCGACCCAAGTCAGCGACGCAAACGGGTTCTGCGAATCTCCCACATGCTCATGATCGTCGTCCTCATCTTCCTCGGGCCCTGGAGCCACAGTGCCAGGTTCCGGACCAGGTGGTTGCGACTGCTTGGCACCCTTCTTTCCCTTCTTCTTCTTGTTCTTCTTATTGCGACGGCGTTTCTTGCCCGCGCCAGCATCGCCATCGTCATGTAACAAATCGCTCTCATAGTCACCAGCATCTGGCTGCGTCTGTGCAGTGACGGGCTGCGAGATGGACTTGGCGACTGCTGGAGAAACCGGCGCGGATAATGACTCCGCACCACCCTCGATTGCAGCATGAAGCGCATTGGCAGCACTAGTGGAATTGCCAGAGGCGGCATGGGCGTGCGTTGCGCGAGGCTTCTTAGATTTTGAGCCTCCGCTGCCGCCGCCCCCATTGTCGAGCAGCTGGCGTTGGCGCTGCAGCGAAATGTTCGCCTCAAGAATGCGCCAGGCTTCTTTGAGCATCAGCTTCCCGACAATTCCAGCGAGCTCCTCGCGACCGGTCAGCAAGCCCTCAGTGAAGTCGTCGACGATGTCCTGGCGTTGCTCGCAGAGGTCGTCGGTGGTGGGCTCCAACTTTCGCACAAACACCTGCCCCACAGCCCGCTCGAGAATCTCCGCTTCGGTCATCAGCAGCTCCAAGCAGTCCACAACCACTGCCGCCACATCCGGCGCCGTAAGCAGGTGCTCCAACTCGCGCATCGCCCAACCAATCACGCCCGTCTGCTGCTGGTACTCAATGCGTCGCAGCCGTTTGCGAAAGTCTTTGTGTGCCGCCCGCGCCAGCTTAGTTTGCACTGTCGCCCCAGACGACTCCGACCACACGCAGCGCAGCTCAGTTGTTGCAGCAAATATCTCTGCATTGCGCTCCTCCACCACCCGCTGAATCCGCTCGATACGCGCGTCCAGTTGCGGCTGCAGACGCGAGATCGCAGCCCGTGCCCGCGCTAATTGCGGCTGCAGTGTAAGCGGTGGCGGGTACTTGAGACCCTGCGCCCGTCGGTCGCACATCGTAATACACTCGCCCAGAATAGTCTCCAGCTCGCGCGCAAACTCGCGCGCAACACCATAGTACGATTCGAGAAAGGTCCGCGACCACGACGCGCTGACCTCGCGCAGGTTATCGAGATGCGCAGTCATCAATGCATCCACCTCTGCCGCCAACTGCGCCTCTGTCTTGGCTTTCCCTGGCCCAGCATTGCGCTTTCCCTGGCCGCGCGCTGCGCCATTCGCCTGCGACTCGGCTCCGTCGCCTGAAGCCGCTTTGCCATTGCGATACGGCTCGCTCACCTGCGCCCAGTACTCGACAAACGGCTGCGTGCGGTTGCGGATCGTCTGCAGAAACTGTTCGCGGTTCGCTCGGCACCCACGCGCAAACAGCCGTACACGCATAGTCTCAATACGCTGCGCACTCTTAAGCAGCAATTGCGTTATCTGCCACACCGGCTCCATCTCGCGCTCAAAGCTGCGCTTGTACTCGCCACGCCATTTCTGCAGCTGTGAGTTTAGAATCAGCCTCTGCGTTTCCAACTCCGAAGGCGTCGGATGGTCCGCCTTCGTGTGCTGGCATGTTGGGTACGTGTGCGTTGCTATCAGCTCCGACGTAATGTTGCCCAACAGTGGAAAGCTCGGCGCCGGCAGTGAAATAAACGTCTTCGTCACCTGCAGCGCCGGAAGCAGCAACGCCGGGTCCAACGGATCCTGGTTGTCCTCGTACGGAAACGCCCCTGCCGGAAAGTCAAACGCCAGGTCTTCGTACACGTCTGACACCGGAAACTGGTATCCCTCAAACCACAGCGTCACCTGCTCCACAATCCCGTCAATAAGTACGCTGCCGTCGCCGTCTTTCGCGTTGCCCACGCTGCCGCTCGCCCCGCGCTGAGCTGCTCTGCTGCTCTGGTCCGCCACAGTCGACGATGTTACCGACGACGTGCTCGCAGTCGGTGACGCTGGTCGACTTACTGGCGCCGTGCCATCGCCGGTGCTCTGCAGAAGCGACTCTCGCTCCTCTGCAACCATTCCTTGCAGGTTGCGGCACAGATCGCCCACTGTATTAAAAGATGCCCGCGCACCACGCCGTCTCTCCATGCGCTCGCGTTCCGCGGCCTCTGCTCCCGACAGTGCTGAATTGCCGACACCAGCTCCTGACGGACCACTGCCACTGTTGCCCTGCGCGCGCTTCTTCTTTTTGCCGCCACCTGCGCCGCCTGAGGCACCTCCAGCAGCGCCAAGAATTGCCGTCCCCGATGCAGGCGTCTGCAGCGAGATCTGCTTGCGATACACCCACTGCGCCCACTCGCGGCAGTAGAAGCACGACATTGTCTGGTCATCGCACGACCGGAACCTCGCCAGTTCCTTCAGCACTGCGCTGGTTTCGACCTTCAGCGTAGCAATCGCATGTGGCTCCACTGCTCCATGCTTCTTAACTCCGCCTTTTGTCGGTCCGTTTGCAGTTGTAGGGCTCTGCAACGCCCCACTCATTGATTCTGAAAATCTCCCGCCACTGGGGCTCTGCTGGGCCACATTGTCCGTTGGCACTGCTGTGGCTGTCGCCTGCCTCTGATCGCCGAACCGTGCTGACTTTGGCTGCTGCTGTTGCTTTTGGCCAAGAAGCATGCTGGAAGCATCCGGTGGAAGACAGTTGTGCTTGTCAAAGTACACAAGGTCACTCAGAATAGCCTTCGAATCAAGGTCCAAATCGGTCATCATTGTCAATTAGAAAAAAATGCCAAAGTCCTCAAATTTCAAAAAAAGGAGGGAGTAGTAAGGAAAGCGGTCCGGGAAGTGAGAGTTGGGCTGCGCGAATACGTTGAAATGAAACTATCCAACTTGCAGAATACTGCCTGAGGAAATGGAAATGTGTTGAGAAGAAAAAGGTTTCTTGTTTCTCCACCTGCTCTGCAGGAAGATAATTCTGTAAGAAAAAAAGAAGTATGGAGAGTAAAGCTGAGTATGTGAACGCGGCTTCTGTGGACTATGAGGGTATATTCTCTTTCCTAGTAAGCAGAACCAAAGAAAAAAGAACCTCTACTAGAGCGTATAAGAAGGTGAATTGAGCGTTACCCTCTTTAAAAAAGTATGAGTTAGAATATCCAAAAAGTTAACGAGTAGAATAAAAAGGACGCATGAAGCCAACTATGGAAGAGGGGAGGGAAGGCTCAGCGGAGCGGGAGGGGGGTAAAGGCTTACATGCAAAAAAAGTAATGAGGAGGTGAGCGGATCGCAATCTTTTGGCGTTTGTCAGTAACCTCCCCCCGTCTGCCCTACAAGCATCTCCTCTACCTTCAAAGAACCGTTTAAGGCCTTGGATTTCCACATTAAGCAAACTGTCTTTCGCTTTCCAAGTGCCATGTCTTTTTTAGAGTGTGTTTTCTTGTTTCTGCAGTTTAGATTCTTTGTGTACGCTACTGAAAGCAAATAAAAAACCAAGCGTCTTTCCGACTTTCTGCGAGTGTTTTCAAAAGGAATGTGCCCAGCTTTCTTCTCTACTACTCTTACACACTGCGCTTGGTCGCAGTAACATCTAAACGGTCTCCGCCCACACCTTGGCTTAAGAACCTGAAAAGACATTGGGCCTCTCTCAGCACCTTTAGTGTTCGACAGACGCCTCACAGAGCGCTGAGCAATTTAGGACCAATTGCATTGACTGATCCACAGAACAATTTGGCTCAGATCGAAGAAAGAAAACATACCTGGCATTGTCATTCATCCGATCAAATCACCGATAATTTTGCACTGTGGATTCTGGAAGAAAAAGGGTAACATCCACACAGTGGGAAAATGACATGGGAATTTATCTCAGCACAAAACTGGCAACACGTTTCTTCCTTGTCTTGTAAAAACTTTTTTTTTTTTGTGTATTTGCTAAAGTTCTCATTTAACTGCTCTTTCTTTCTTAGGAAGGAAGAGAAACAAAATAAAAAGGAGAGAAAATGGCAGCAGCAGCAGGTGGTTCGGCTTTTGGAAGATTTTTAAATTCGCCAGTGGGACCAAAGACGATTCATTTCTGGGCACCTGCTATGAAATGGGGTCTTGTTATTGCTGGTCTTGGTGATTTGACTCGTCCAGTAGATCAGATATCGGTTAGACAACAGCTATCGTTGGCTGCAACGGGACTTATCTGGACACGCTGGTCTACTATCATCACCCCAAAGAATTACAGCTTGGCAGCAGTCAATTTTTTTGTTGGTTGCAATGCTGCTTATCAACTTTCTCGCGTGGCACTTGCTGCTAAGGATGAGGGATCCAATACAAAGGTCGAGGAAACTGCTAAAGCCTCATAGTCTTCTGGTACTATTTTCTCAAAGTCAGGAAGATCGAATGTTGAAGCAGCTTTGCTTTCTGATTTATAGTATTGATCACTACTTTGAATGTTCTTGAGTTTTATATCTTGTTTAGAAAAAATCTATGTCGCCTTTTTGTCTGTTCTATCTTTGATTGAACTTTAACTATACAATTCGTTATAAGATAATATTAGGTATATTGAAGTAAATGTAAAGGAAACATGGAAAAATTAAAAAGGAAAGCCCATATGGTGCACTTAATGACTCAACGCCTGATTATTGGTTATATGTGCTGCTGATTTAGCTCCAGTAGTGCAGAAATATTCGGGTACGACATCTCCTAGCCAGTATATATGGAACATCAGAATATTAACTATGCACATAGTGCTCCAGCTAATAAAACCATTGCAACTAGTTGCACAGAATAGTGGTTGCCAATGTTAACAAGTGTTTTAGCAGCAGCTGAGTCGTGATAGTAATGGTATGTTTTATCTGGTCTATCGTTGTAACTATCATCCACATGTCCAACAGAATTGCCATTGTTGTTACAATTCTCGTTATTAAAGCATCCAGGGTATGCAGGGTCCGGTTTGCTGCCACGACCTTTGTTGTCCTTGAACTGGTCATAACCGTATTTCTGTTTGTCAAGATTTTTCAAATCATGCTTGTTAATTTCACCTTCTCCAGCGCCAGCGAGGATAAGTGCATCGGAATCTAAGTATCTGCCCAATCCAAGTTCTGGCAGCCCATAGCCATATGCGCTCATGCCTACTTGTGGAAATCCTTGTCCAGGCACAATACCTTGGTTCCAGAACGCCGCATATGGACTGCTGTCTTGCTTGTTCATGCCATCTATTCCTGGCATACCTCCGGGCATCTGTCGCTTTACCTCTGCCATTGGCGTACCAATGTTGCTACCAGCCATTGCCTTACTGACAGTGGCTAATGTGAAGAATACAAACTCGATACGCATCGTGTCTTTAGTAAAATATTGTTGGTATTCGTTTACTTTGGTTGGATACTTTGTTGCCACAATGTGTAAGAATAAATTAAAGACGATAAAAGTTTATTAGATGACAACTGAGCATAGATGGGAGATGCGCGGTACACCCATGGCCAAAAGATTGAAAAAGGGCTAGATATAATTCATTTACCACACTCTTTACGCTATTACGGCCAAGTTGCAACTGCATGTCTGGTGCGAACAAACATTTGTACCGCTATAAGATATACGCTTATATTCACAGGTCAGAGGTCTGTTTTGCTACATGGTTTACTTTTTCTAAGAACAAACTGTCCAACAGTAGTTCTATCCGACTAGCAATGACGTATAGTCTTGGATATGCTAGACAATTCTACAGCCAGCGGCACCTGCCAAACGGTGGTGTTTCAGGTTTTAACTGGCCTCTATCTAAGATTTCTGCGTTATAAGAGTTAGCAGTGCGACCATTTTTCTCACGCGCAATTCTGCTACCATTTCCCCCCACGTCTCTTGATTGATCTATCGATTAGGCTTTGCTATTCTGATGAGAGATTAGAATGTCCAGGCTCACTCTCACTGTTGTTGTCTGCTAATTGTTCTCCAAGTGCTTTTTGAGTTTATTTTCCTTCTTCTGTATTTGCTCGAGATAAAGTACAGCGTTTCAGAATCCCCAAGCACGGAATTGCACAAATATGTTGTCTCCAGCGCTGACAAAGGGTAAATGTCTCTGCAGCTGAATCCTGTTCACATCCTTTCTCACCAAATTCGCCCTGCTTAAAGCCAAATACAACAGTATCAGTGTTCTGTATGGTAAACCCACTTGTAGCAGCAAAACGGTTTTCGCTTCAGTCGGCAAGGTTTATACCAGCAACAACACGCACGTATGCCACAGAGGACGCAGCACCACGGCAGTATGGAGGACTCAAAGACCAGGACCGTATTTTCACCAACCTATACGGACAGCATGACTTTGGGCTGAAAGGCGCGCTTAAACGTGGCGATTGGTACAAAACTAAAGAGATAGTACTCAAGGGTGAGGACTGGATTATTAGTGAGATGAAGACTAGTGGCATGCGTGGACGTGGTGGCGCTGGATTTCCATCTGGTCTCAAATGGAGCTTTATGGGCAAGTCGTCGCCTGGACGGCCGCGCTATCTGGTTATCAATGCCGATGAAGGTGAGCCAGGAACGTGCAAGGATCGCGAGATTATGCGCCATGATCCACACAAACTGGTTGAAGGCTGTCTGATTGCAGGGCGCGCAATGCTGGCAAATGCTGCGTACATCTACATTCGTGGTGAGTTTTATAATGAAGCGTCGAACCTGCAGCAGGCAATTGACGAGGCATACAAAGCCGGCTTGATAGGCAAGAACGCGTGCGGATCAGGCTATGACTTTGACGTTTACGTGCATCGCGGTGCTGGTGCCTACATTTGCGGTGAGGAGACAGCGCTTATTGAGTCCCTGGAGGGAAAGCAGGGCAAACCGCGCTTGAAGCCACCGTTCCCTGCTGACACGGGTCTGTTTGGCTGCCCGACAACCGTCACTAATGTTGAAACCGTAGCAGCAGCACCAACGATTCTTCGTCGCGGTGGTTCGTGGTTTGCGGGTTTTGGGGCGCCGCGCAACTCTGGCACCAAACTCTTTGCTATTTCGGGCCATGTCAATAAGCCCTGCACGGTAGAGGAAGAGATGTCCATTCCATTGCGCGAGCTGATTGAGCGGCACTGCGGTGGTGTGCGTGGAGGCTGGGACAATCTGCTTGCGATTATCCCAGGCGGGTCTTCAGTTCCTTTGCTACCCAAGCACATATGCGACACAGTACTAATGGACTTTGACAGTCTACGCGATGCGCAATCAGGCCTGGGCACTGCTGCAGTTATTGTAATGGACAAGAGCACAGATGTCGTTCAGGCCATTGCACGCTTAGCTTCTTTCTATCGCCACGAGTCCTGCGGCCAATGTACGCCTTGTCGCGAAGGATCCAGATGGCTCGATTTAATGATGGCCAGGTTTGTGCGTGGTGATGCAACCAGAGCTGAAATTGATCAGATCTTGGAAATCACAAAGGAAATGGAAGGTCATACTATTTGTGCTTTGGCTGATGCTGCTGCTTGGCCTGTACAAGGATTGATGCGCCATTTCCGTCCTGAAGTTGAGAAGCGTCTGAAGGATGCTAAAGTCGGCGAACAGATACACTCTGACGCTGGTTATCGTCCTGATCAGACTATTGCAACAGCTTAGATGCTTGCTATATTTATTAGCTGTCTGTTTTCTTTAGTTTATGTGAGGAATACTGTTGATTGGAATTGTGCAAGGTGTTGCCTGCCAGTGGCTATGGCATATGTACCTCTCCCATACGCGTGGCTAGCAGTTGCTGTCATCTTAATATGCGAGCATTTTAGGGCGCGTCAACGGCTAGCAAGCTTAGAAATATAAATATAATCTTGCAGACTTTTTTCAATTGTATAATACCGATGAATAAGCGCTCGCGCATCCATAGCAGCAATAGACACGATCAGAGGGATGACCATGTTTTAGATAATGATAATCGCGCAGACTTTGTATATGTTGGAACTGCACTTCCATCTATTCAGAAGCAGCAAAGACGCCAGAGAGAGCAGCAGAGGGGTTGGGATGACAAACCCAAAGACTACTCGCGCGATGCATTCAAGGGCGGATACTCTGCAGAGTACTTTGGCACAGTAGGTTCAAAGGAGGGATGGCAGCCATCGACAGAATTTGTGTCATCTCGAACAAACCGCGCAGAGCGCCGCGATATGAAGCCAGCGGATTTTATGGATTCTGAGGATCTTGTCGACCAGCAAGAAGCACAGGCCATTGCCATCAATCAAGAATTCAGCAGTTCTGCTAATTGCAAGCATCAGAAACAGACTGATATTAGCACGATTGACAATGCTGCTGGTGGATACACAGGTGTTGTTGGTGCTATGGCAGAGCTGATTGCAGCTGATATTGGCGTGGTCAGTGCGCGCTCTCTACGACTTGGCGACCGCATTATGGCTGCAATGGGATGGAAGCCTGGGCACGGAATTGGTCCATTGCTCAGAGATATTGGACAACATAACACACACAAAGTTGACAAGACTGCGCTACCACTGTTGCCTCCCCCACCGATACCGCTGACAAGTCCGGAATCCAATACTGGCTTCCATGGAATTGGATATGGTATGGACCCGAGCTTACTACTTGCATGCGCGCATGATAATCCAAACGATTCAAAAGCAAAAGTCGATTCAAAAGATAGCAAAAGGAAGAAAAAGAGGCAGTCCACGCAAAAGGTTGATAAGCTACGACTTAGCTTTGGTACTCTGGAAGAGGATGACGATATTGATGACTATTATACAGGAAAGGGCGATAGGAGCTACATTGCAAGTGACAAAAACAAAGGACAGTCTCAGTTGCGGCGACTAGTTGGTAGTCCAGATACGCGTTCATATGTGAATACCACACAAAAGACCACACCAGGAAATACGCTTAGGACTTTACAGACATATTGCAATGATGGGCGACCTCCTCTGTCTGGATTTATATTGGCACACAATGTCGAGCCAGCTAGAGAAAGATATAGCGTACCTGTCGTACCAGCCACATTTACGGGTATTCATGAGTTATCGACATCTCGATGGGATGCAGTTCCAGCATCGGGATCCGAGTCTAGGCTTGGTACTTTTAAAGACAGCAGCTTTTCAAACAGTCGCTTGCTGACTGCTGAGGACCGGGCCAGGCTAGGAATAATGGAGAATCCAGTGGATTCGGGCTGTGCCCAGCTTCCACAGAAATCTGCACATCTAGACAAGAGAGGTGCTGGAAATGCCGTAACCATGACCAACATGGATAGTGCTACAGCACAAGCACAATATCAACAACCCTATCCGGAGCGCACTCTACATATACAATCTGATAAACGCATTAAGCAACATCTGACAGCAGCTGGAGGGCCAAATGAACCTCTCCATATGCCACAACACTCTGGCGTAAGCAATACAATACATTCCCGCTTTGTTATTGCAAGCTCGTTAACGCAAGGAGGTAGCTCTGCTGTTGCTGCTGGTAATGCACAAGACGAGTCTCGAATACCAACATCCGCAAAGAAAATTACGCGGACAATTCACAAATGGATGCCATCTCGGTTGTTATGCAAACGCATGGGAATCGCACTACCGCCAAATACTGCTGTAAAGCAAAACCCTGGCACCACAGATAAAAAAGATGGAATACAGAACAGAGTGCTGCGCATGCGTGCGGCTGACTTTATTCAGTGGCATGACAAAGATCAGGGCATTACACCACTAGTACTTGCTGATGATAATGCACAGGAGCAAGAAATAGACACTACCAAGACAATCAAGCGCCCCGAGATGGAGTTGTTTGAGTCGATATTTGGCACAGATGATTGACTAGCTCACAATATAAAATATAAAACTCCGCGCAATTAATCAATTACGCGAATTACTTAATGGCAGCTACATCCCATTAACGTGTTAATGAGTCAGGCTTCTAATGGATGTAAAAGGAGCAACAATGTCCTACTTTAAATAAAATGTATTATTGTTTAGGTGGCCAATACATATGCTAAATTAGGTGGATGTTTTTTTTTAAAGAATTTATTGATAATATAAAATATCTGTGCTATGCCTACAAAAGACTAAAAACAAGTAATACACTACTTATTTTGATTCGCTTCTTCAGCGTAATTATTATAGAACTTCTGGCTCACCACAACACAACTCTTATTGCACAATATGCTTAGTTCAAGATTCTAATCTGTCTTAGGGAATATTCTCAAGAAATAGTATGCACAAGAGCCAACCACAATATTTGCCTTGTGTTCATTCAATTCACCATCAGCTACTTCGCTGAAGTCGGTTTCAGGAAAATGTGAATACTTGAAATCATCAGGGTCTTCGTCACTATTAACGGTTACTTGGCCATTAAGTTGCTTTAAATAGTTTTGGCTAAAGTACTGCTCATTGTTTTTATTGTATGCAACATTTAACTTAAGGTCTTCACTTTTCATAGTTCGATATCCATATGTTTCATAATCATCATAATCTTCTTCTAAAATAACAATATATTTGTGTTGTAGTTGTTGAGTCTGATTATCCACGCTAGTTTCTAAACTACTGCTTGTGGTGCTACCTAAGTATGGCATGATAATATATAGTTACTAGTGTTTGGCGTATTGCTTAAGCGAAATGCAACCTGTATTTGGTCTGACAGCCTTTTCTTTTATATTGTTTTTTTTTACAAGACAAATGAGTATTTGCTGCAAAAAAAATGTTGGGCTCCCAAACCCCAATTTTAGTAATGCAATGACAATACTGCAGCATATAATACTTGACTTTGACATATTTGCCAGTCAATAGACGCTGGAATTTTTGATGTACAGCAGAACCTCTGATAAATCATACTTTTTAAAGTCATATTTCTCTAAAGTCAAACAGTTTAGCATCTCCCCATACAAAATGAGCAATATGACTTATGATATGTATAATTTGTATTGTCACACTTGTGGAGTGTGACTGGCTTTGCCTGTTGAATAAATAGATTCTGGAACTCTTAAGGCCAGAACAGTCTTAAGAGATTTGCTCTTTTAGTATAATACTCACTAGTCCAGGAGTGTGCTTATGACATGTTATATAATATCCTGCGATATTATATATTGACATTTGATTAATTGACAGTCACTCACGGTGATAATCAAAGGGTCAGAGGCCGCATTCTAAGCAAGGGGATTATTCCATTTAAATAGCAGTAGTTTTTTAAGATGCTTTAACGGGGAACATTAACTTCTTCTCAAGTCAACTTTTCTACATCAATCTAAAAGTATCAGAACTGAATAATTGGCATAGTGCATTGAGGCATAAAATCTATGCAGCCACTTGGTAATTAACACAGATGTCATCTAGGCTTTATGGCTATTGGCATAGTACAGCCTAAGTTGGGATGGTGTTTTGCCTTTAAATGCATAAACTTCACCTGCCGCCACTCCGTGAGAGAGATGTGTACATTGTCCGTGGTGTTTGAAGTTTTGGCTCGTTGCTGTGCCCTTTTCGTCTCCCAATTACCAGTCTACAGCAATTTAGTAGAGCAATAAAGCGGAAAACTAGGTGAAGAAAACCATTATAAAAAAGTGCAACTGTAGTTTCAATGGCTTAAATAACTAGAAACACTGCTTGTTTTATTAGTGTGGTCGGCCAGCGTGGCGTCTACTACACCTATCAAGGGATGTAGGGGAATAGCTAACAGTAGCTAGCAATGACCCTATGGTTACCCAACATGACACCCACTACATCCTATGGTGGGTATAGTGGATAAGTCACCACTGGTCAGCACATGTTGGCGCTGGCCTTTATAAATGATCGGCGTTCTATAGCTTTTCAACTGATGTTCTTTGCTCTTCTCTGGGTTTAAGATATTATTTTGGAAAGCAACACTCTTTGCTTAGTGCTTTCAAGGTAATGAACATCTCCTAACATCAATTTATTTTTATTCTATTTTGTCACACCCGACAACATCTTTCATTGACATTTCCTTTTTTTTTTTTTTGAATCAAAGAAAAAGTTCACAATTATACTCACTCGGGAATTTGTGCATGTATCAGACTTGCAATATATTAATAATTAAGGTAAAAATGCAGTACTATAGTTCAGATACACACTTCTCGTCATTACTAGCGGTCTCATTAAATAAGTCATTGTCATATGGCCTATGCAATAATTGGGATATAATCCATTTTACTGAGGTGCATAGGGAATCTGATAAATGACAGTATATTTCTTGGAAAGCTAACCGATCAGTAGGCAAATTAGATTGAATCTGTTGCCAAGGTGTATTATTTATAACCACACATACACCCAGTAACTCCATAGCTTTTAAAGCACTCTGCAAAAGATTATCGCACTGAATCTGCTTTCGCCGTAGTGCAAAGTCCATATCCTTCCAGTTTTTGCAGCCTTCAATTATTGAATGCGACCTGTAAAATGACGCCAACGCAAGCCGTTGCAGTGCTTCGCGAGCATTTGCATTATCTACAGTATTTTGACCAATTGTCACAATAATAGTACCAATAAATTCCCATATGGCAGCATCTTGACGACGTTGTTTCAAGTATTCGATATACTGCTCCAGCGCTTGTTCGTGACGTCCTAGCTTTGTCAACACCTCAGCTAGAAATCTATTGTAGCCTGGATACATGCCTCCACATTTTAAATACCACTCATAAAAGACACTTGTGCTGTCCACATCGTCTATCTGCATGGCTGCCCTGGCGCCAATCTCAATAATTTCACGAACATTTGCCATTCGTGGGTTTCCTCTACTAGTAGATATGAATTCCGACACTGTCTGCTTACATAGATCAACAACTCTCGCATAGCTACGCTTAAAGTAAAGCCGTTGAACTGTAAAGGTAATCTCATCCAGGCCAAAATGCTGTGAGAGCCAACTGTCTACAGTAAGGGTATCAGAGTGATCAAACCATGCGTCTTCGTCGATTTTAGGAGTATAATTGATGTGGGCAGCATCAAACTTCTGAGAACGATCGCGAGTTGCTCCGAACAAACTGTTATCGTCAGAATCGCTGTCAGAGCCAGCGGCAAACTGAAAGAAACCGTGGATATCGTCAATGTTGTCAGTGTCAGCCATAACGCAAAAATAATAAAGAAGACTTTAGTGAGCTTGGAAGAAAGAAAGAAAGTTTGCAAAGAGGGTGATTGACAGTGGTGCCCTTTGCGGCTCGTATCTTGGTTTAGTCGAGCCGCGGCTCGCGGCTATTGTGGAATGCTTGCGTGTACCAACTCTGTACGCAAGCGGTTCTTGGCCAATTTGTACTTCTTTCTAACAAGTCTCTGTGGCACGATATTATTCCTAATTTGGTACACTACAGACGAAGGGCCAATCTTTTTTAAATCTATCTACGTCAACTTTCATACTTGCAACGGACAATGGATATCGACGACAAAGTCAGCACGTACCTACAAACGCAGCAGCAACATGCGACGCCGGAGTTTGCGCAATACTTTGGAGAATTCGAGGATCTGTATGAGAGAAAGTAAGATTTTCAAGGAGATATTTTTGCATTCGTTGTTTAAGCGAGGCTATTCAATCATTGTGCATTTAAGCTAAGTAGTTCCTTAAAGAAGTGGGTGGTTTTTTGTGTTGTAGGATATGGCATCAACTTACAACGGTAGTCGAAAAGTTCATAAATATTCCAGAGGCAGCACCTTACCGTGTTGGATTATATCATGAGTTTGTGCGCGACTGGCAGAAACATATGAACAAGGTAAAGCTGGTTTTGTTTGCACTTGCAGCAGCGAGACAGTTAGACAGTATTTCTGATGCGGCAGAGTTTATGGAGAGGATTGCAGGAGAAGTTGATAAGCCCGAGTCACAGGAGGCATTTGCACTGGCGTCGTTGGAGAGCGCACATTTCAAGCTTCTTTTGAATGATTTGGACGCGACACGCGAGACGCTTGAGAAGAGCCAGCGCATGATTGAATCGTTTGCGCATGTAGATCCAGTCATCTACGCTAGCTTTTACCGCGTGTGCGCAGACTATTACAAGGCAAAGGCAGCTTTTGGACAGTATTACAAGAACGCACTGCTACTGCTGGCGTGCATTGACATTCAGGAGCTGAGCAAGGAAGACCGCGTGCAACGTGCATACGATTTGGCAATCGCAGCACTGCTTAGCGACACAATTTACAACTTTGGAGATTTGCTCTCGCACCCGATTCTCGATGCGCTAAAGGGCACAGAGCACGAGTGGATGATTTCTCTGCTGCTTGCGTTCAATGCAGGCAATATTGGAAAGTTTGAGGCTCTGATTGCTCAGCTTCAGGCGCAGCCGCTGCTGGTGCAACAGGAAACATTTCTACAGCAGAAAATCCGATTGATGGCGCTGATCGAGTCAATGTTTAAGCGCCAGGGTACAGGGGCACGCACAATTTCCTTTGGCACAGTGTCGGCTGAGACTAAGCTGCCAGCGGGTGAAATTGAGCACTTGGTGATGAAGGCACTGTCGTTGGGGCTGATCCGTGGAGGTATTGACCAGGTTGATCAGCAAATTACCGTGCAGTGGGTGCAGCCGCGCTACCTGGGCAAGGAACAGATCCGCAACTTGGTCGAACGTCTAGCGCAGTGGGAAGGCCGCGTCAAGGACACGGCGCAGCGGATGAGCAAGACTACTCCAGAGCTGTTTGCTTAGATTTCCTACTTTGCGGACACTCTTTTTGGCACCAATGTCATCTTTTTATTCTGTAAGAGGAAAAGAAAAATGGAGAAGGATAACTTAGTTATAACCCATTTACCAGCGCGTAGATCTATTCACTGTCTTTAGAAAAGTATTGCTGCTTAGCATCATCCCACAATTGTTTGGCGCGATCAGATAGACTGCCAAAGTCGTCAATGGCCGGACGAACGACAAGGTTGAAAGAAGGCATGTTATTCTCTGGAGCACCTTCATAGTAATCAATTACATAACGTACTTGCTTACCACAACGATCGACATACCAATCATGGCGATCAAAGGGTTGTACGCCGTGTATCCAGCTCGATATTCTTGCGAGTGGGCTCAGATCCCTCGGTCTTCCCTGCAAACGCATTAATCTGGGCATCTGACACACATCCTTATGTCGGGCTTCCCATTTGAGTACTTCGTCCCAAGCGCCCTCGTTCAAAAAGTTGTGGATGTCGACCATTACATCCACGTATTCTTCCGGAGCAGCCATCTGCTTCCGTGCAAGTGCGTTGTAGAACTGCTGTGGCGACGGATACTCCCACACCTGCGCATCTTCATTACTGTCAGCGCGTGGAATTGATGAGAGTTCACGTTCGGTTGATAGATCGGTTGCTTGGCCAGCGTGTTTGGTCTGCGATAGATTAGGCATCATATTTAGTGGATTAATTTGTGACTGCTGGTTGTCGGCGTTGTTGTGATCAACTGGACATTTGGCCTCGCTATGTAAGAGCGGCTGTGGTGTTTGCTGTGAATGATCTGCTGGATATGTTGATTTGTGTGGTGCTTCCACCGTTTGCTGCTGCTGGTTAGTGTTGCCTTTAGGTGAGTGATCCACAGGACATCCACTATGACTTTTACTTGGCAATGAGTTGTCGGGCATTTTTCAGTAATTACTCGTTCTAATTATGGATAAAAAAAGATATGTGAAGCAAGATGGTGCTACTCCATCAGTGGAGAAGAAAATTCGATAGAAAAAATAACGCCATCAAATAGCCAATAAAGTCTTGCTTATGGAATGCTGATTAAAAAGAGTTGGTGCGGCTTTTGAGGCCTCTACAGTCAAGCCAGTGATTGAATAGTAATTTTTTTCCTTCAAGCAGCATTCCAGAATTTTGGAGGAAATCTATGGTAGGAGAATTAGACACAAGATTCACAACCGATACATAAAGTATGATATTGCCCATAACAGAGCTTTCATGTAGGAAAGAGCGGCGCGGTTTTTGCCTTGCACCCGAGTTTTGGAGTTGGAAGAAAACTAATCGGTTAGATTTCTCAACTCTTGTTTTTTTTAAAAACCCCAATCGACAATCTCTCCCTCGATCAGCCCTTCTGTTTATGCACAGTGGTATATCCAGGGTACTCAAGAGCTTAAACACCAAAAAACGAATATATCAAGTCTCATCAACCTTCTTTCAGGCAAGGACAATGGCAGCATCCGATGAAAAGGCAGAAAATGGACAAGGACCAGCAAAGCGGCTCAAGAGTGGCAATGATTCCAAAGTTAGCGAACAAGCCAGCGAGTTCCTACAAGAGTCAGATGTTGGCATAACTCAATTTGTGACAGGAGGGTGGGAAGGATTTGATGCGATAATCAAGCACAGGTACTCCGATTTTTTTGTGAACGAGATAGATCCACAAGGTAATGTTGTCCATCTTACATCGTACTTGGAGGCCGATGATCCAGAACCACCGCAGACAGTCGAAGAAAAAGAGATAGAGGAACTTGAAGTACCCAAAGATATCGACGAAGCATTCAAGCAAGCATTTGTGAGATTGGAAGAAATAATCGGCGCCGAGGACGCGCAACGTATCCAAAAGCATCTGGAAAAGACTGAGGAGCAAACACTTGAAGAGCGTACACTCTTTTTGGAACGCGAGTTGGATAAGGCTCAACGCAAGGGAGTATATCTGATCACCAACAATTTTCTGCCTACTCAAGTGACATGTGTGACAGTTGATGGAAAGCTAAAGTTTATTCGAAGGGTTCTCGGAGATGAGAAGAACAAGAGAGGTAGAGATCAGAGACAACGTGGTGGTCGCGGTCAGTGGAATCATCATGGAGACTATTGTTATTTTGTGTTGCAGAAGGAAAATCGCGATAGTATGGAGATGGTTCAGCAGATTTCTCGTCAGCTTCGGGCTAGTCCTCGGTTGTTTGGCATGGCTGGGACAAAGGACAAGCGCGCAGTGACTGTGCAGAGACTCTCTGCTTTCCGCATAGACCACAAACGTCTGATTTGGGCATCGCGTCAGCTCCGAGGTGCGCGACTAGGCAACTTTAGCTATGGTGCAAGCGAATTGAAATTAGGAGATCTATCTGGCAATCAATTCAAGATCATTCTACGCCACGTACATGGAGCCAATGAAAAGTCACTACTTCCAGTATTGGAGGGAATCCACAGCACTGGGTTTATCAACTACTACGGAATGCAGAGATTTGGCACGCAGAGCATCTCGTCACATACTATTGGTATGGCAGTGCTTAAGGCAGACTGGAAAGAGGCTACGGATCTGATTCTTAGACCACGTGCTGGTGACCGCAAGGAAGTCGACAAGGCACGACAGGAATTTCGCGACACTGGCGATGCTAAAAAGGCACTGACTTTGCTGCCACAAAAGGCAGCGCTTGCAGAAACTTGCATTCTACAACAGTATGTCAAAACTGGAACTTCCGATCATGCAGGGGCATTTGCAACAGTACCAAGGAATTTGCGACTGATGTACGCGCATGCGTATCAGTCATACATTTGGAATTCTGCAGTCAGTGAGCGCATCCGATTGTTTGGCATTGTAGCTCCAGTGCTTGGAGACCTAGTGATACCTGCCAAAGAATATTGCAAAGACAGCAACTCTGAGGAAGATTCTTCCACTACGAACGATGTAAAGGCGCATGCAAAGGCGACGTTGGTTACAGCAGAGAATGTTGACCAGTACTCGATATACGATGTGGTGCTGCCACTGCCAGGCTGGGATGTAGTTTACCCAGAGCACGAGGTAAAAGGGATCTACCAGACTCTGATGGAGAAGAGCAGACTCACTCAGTCGGACATGGACAAACACCCGATAAAGGAATACAGACTGGCTGGCGGTTACCGTCATATGATTATTAAGCCGCGAGATTTTGCGTATGAGTGGATGCGATACAACGACGATACGCTTCCGTTGGCGCGGTCGGATTCGGACGCCATTGAGGGCAGACATGATCCGGTATCAGTTGACTTTGGAGAGCATGTGGCACTGAAGCTAACGTTTGGATTGCCTTCGAGTGCATATGCTACTATGCTCCTTAGAGAGTTGATGCGCAAAGAAACCGCGTCCAGCCACCAGACTACTCTGAGCTCGGAGACTGGATATGTGCGTAGCGACGAGACCCAGAAGGCTGAATCCACAGGCTAACCCACCCTCCCCCTTTTTTACTGCACTTCCCATGCGTTAGGTTGTTTTTTTATTCCACCTTTCTAGCTAGATTTGCTCATTTACCTATATATGAAAGTGTATGTGTCTCTAGTCACTTCAGTACAAATAGCACAAGCAGTGAATGCGGACAATTACCAGCGCAATTAGACCACGGAGGAGACGGTTAACAGATGAAAGTAATAACGGGGTTAACCGCCAATGGTCCAACTTGACACTAGGGCGCAACACTAGCAGAAGCACAACTGAAGAGACAATAGAGAGTACTTTACAGCATACAATTACTAAGAATTCACATACTGTCTTCAGAAGCGACAGCGTAGAGTGTGTTGGGAATGAGCGAGGCGAGAATGCAATACTATGCTCTGAGGATGGCCTTGGCAGCAAACAATGGCAGGATGATATGAGAGGCTTTGATGCGATGCCTCTACATCGTATAAGCATGGAAGAAGGAGAGGAGATACTGCTTCCAATAGCTGAGAGTGCAGAGGGTGATATGGATGCGATCGGTGGAGAGACTGCGATAGACTCGGATGTGCTGATGCGTACTACTAGTCGTGAGAGCGAAGTGCGGACGTCTGCTCGCATGCGTCGACGACCTTTGCGCGTATTTAGACTGGGACGGCCTGGCTCCCGCACGACAGCAGCAACAGAGCCACTACTGTCGGGGAAACCGATGCCGGACAGAAGTGGTGGGCGGGAATGGAGCAGCGTGCAGCCCGAGACGTCCTCACGGCCGGCGGGTGTCATGTCTACGGAATCGTCGGTGGGAAACACAGGACTGTTCGGCGGCGAGTCGAGCCTGCTAAAACGAGTGTCGTCAGTTCCCGGGAACCTATCGTTGTTCCGAGCGCATCTGACAGATCCACTTTTGCATCCGGAGTTCCGCGCGGCTCCGCGGTACACGCGCCATCAGCCAATGCAGTTGGCAGTCAATGAACCCGACGACACGCCGATCTATGGATATGCGCTACTGTTGCTGACGTCGCTGGTGTTTGTGTCGTCAATGTACTCGCTGGTTGTATCCAAGTTTATGCCATATACGGGCATTGCATTCTTGGATGCTGTCAAGGACGATCGCTATTTCTGCCTGCTTATGCCTATCACTGGCTTATCTTTCACTTTTGCTGTATTTCTGAACTGGTTGGGCATGAAGTTCTTTCGCCACAGTTGATTAGCTTTATACTTGATCTGGCGATAATTCCAACTTTTGTGTTTTTGACCAGAGGATTAAACCTTTTTAGCCTTATCAGCTGTTTTTTTTTTCCCAGTCTTTATAGCTTTAATTTACAGGCACATTAGCTACTCTAAAAAGGCACTTCTATAAAGTGTGATTATACACTAGAGCCATTCTTTGCTAACTGAAATGAACATAGTAGCTCGAAAAGCGTTACATGGAATAGCAGTGCGATGTTCAGCTGGCCTAGCAACCGCACTACATACTAGTGAAACGGGATGGGAAATATTTAGTCAACTACAGCGTAGTATTCATGAAGGCAGAATGCAACAAGCCTGGGACCATTACCGAGACCTACTTAAGCGACGGCGACAGGAGCAACGATCGCAGACTCAACAGCAAAGCGTAGTGTCCGATCGACAGACAGTATTGACACGGGAATTTGCAGAGTCTGCACAGGCGCATATACACGAGGCACACGGACAAATACTTTCGACATTGGATCTGAAACACATGCACGCGTACAGCCAACAGCACATTGAGAAACTCGCAAAGCGAGTGCGATTGTTTCTGAGAGAGATGGTTGAAGATGGTCATGCGATAAACTCTAAACAGCTGAATCAGCTTTTAAAATTCTTTGCGACTGCTAAGAACGGCGAGGGCGCCAATCATGTTTGGCAATATGCGACGTTATCGGGAGTGGCGTTGGACATTACCAACTATAATTCGTATATCAATGCGACGATTACCACAGGCCAACTTAATCGGGCTGCAGAGATTGCGCAGGAGTTCAGACAGCGTGGTTTGCAGCCCAATACTTATACACAGGCGAGCATCATACGGCTTTACGGACAACTGGGCGACCTTACTGCTGCACGACAGGCGTTTGGTGCAGCGTGTCGGTGCGCAGAAGTTCCAGCAGGCATCGCAGCAGTAGGAATCTTCGAGACTGACAACTCATGGGCGGCACAGACGTACTGGAAAAACGCAACAAATGACATGCGTGTATCTGGCGTCAACATTCATGTATGCAACGAGATGCTGAATGTGTTGGGACTCAACGGATTAGTTGATGAGATGCGACAGATGGCTGGTCATTTGCTAGGAATGCCTAATGCTGCCACTGCTGCCGAGATCAATACAGCATTGGCTTCCGGCGAAACACCCCGCACACATCGAGGATTGCGGCCGAACATAGAGACATTCCATATTCTGGTGAAATGGCATGCTGCATACTGGGATCTCGACGCTGCAATGGAGTATGCGCGAGTGATGCGTAAATATGGTATTAACCCAGTGAGCAAGACACTGAAATTGGTAGTAACTGCAATGACGGCAAAGCGCGATGTCCGAAAGTGTGCGGATATTGCTGTGATGATGAGTCGGGATCTCAATTTGTTGGTACCTCGGTCTGTTGTGCGTATTCTGGAACATGCTTCGAAGGAAACTAAGAAAATGGAGGAGATGGTCCGTCAGGCTGAGCTGCAGAGATCCACCCTGTTTCCAGGTGTTGCCTACTATGATGAGCATGGTATTCCGGAACAGTCAAGTTGGCTAGAAAAGGGGGATGGGAATTGACTATGGCTTAAATGCGATTCTTTTCCTCCTGAGAATCCACATTTTTTAGTGACACAGGAATAGTGGCATATTTCTTTGTTGGCAATCGTTTTTATTATTGTGTCGAAAAATCAGAGCTGCCAGTTGGGTCTTTTCTTGATTTCTAAACTCCGCTTCTTGCAGAATATTTATTATACACTAATATTTCTTTAGTAGGTTTTTTTTTTCGTCATTGTTGAAAAATAAGCACACTAAGGGTCTGAGTCGACTAAGAGAGATTAGGTGTAGCTATTCACCAGCAATCTAGTAGTACTCCATTGACGTGAGGAAAACAACACGTTTAGACGACATGCAAGGAATGATGAGCCGTTGGTGGTGGTGGGTGTTAGGACTGGTGGTGGTAGTATGGATGAATCCACAGGTGGTACCAGTGAATAAGGGCTCTTGGGTAGCACGATTTGGCGAGCCCGGAGCGCCGACAGAGCGCGAAATGCGACTGCCACCTCTTCCACGAAAGCTGACGTTGCACATGCTGACGCACAGCCACTCGGACATCGGATGGAATCTGAGTCTTAAGGGGTACTATTTGGCATCAGTACATGGGGTGATGCAGCGAGTGACACGAGAGTTATGGGCGGACGAACGACGGCGGTTTACATGGGGCGACTTACCTTTCCTGGAGATATGGATGACGGAAGAGGGAGAAAAAGGCAGCGGATTAAAAGTAAATGGGAGAGAGGTGACATGGCGACAGGCAGTTATAACACTGGTGCAACGTGGTCAACTGGACATAGTGGGTGGAGGATATGTGAGTGCAGACGAGGGACTAACTACATGGTGGGCACACAATTCGATATTGGATGTGGGACACCGTCTGCTGGAGGAGCTAAACACAACAACGCGAGTGGGATGGCAGATCGACAATTTTGGACATATGAACACAGTGGCGCACTTGCTAAGCAATACAGGATACCAAAAGGTGATAATAGGTCGCATGGATTTCCGCCAACAGTACGGATTAGCAACACGGGGACAACTACAATTCGAGTGGCAGTCTGAGGAACACGGTCGAGTAGGGGCAACTGGATTAATGGCACATTTTCTGGTGGACCATTACCAAACGCCCAGTCCACGATTTGACTTTGACCACACGGCGGCCTGCGACACGGAAGTACTATTGGATGAGCTGCTTCGATTGGGTCAGAGACATGTGCGCCAGTATCCAGGACATGGTCATGTGTTGGTGATGATGGGCGATGACCTTCGGTTTGTGAAGGCGCGGCGTGCGTTTGAGTGTCTGGATCGGCTGATTGATGCAGCACAACGGCGGGGAGGAGCGTGGCGCGATGTGGAGCTGCGGTATACGACGCCTTCGGAGTACTTTGCAGCTGTCGAGCCCGCGCTAAAGGCAGGCGAGCTGCAACAAATAGGCGGCGACTTCTTTCCGTACCAAGACAAACCGTACGAACAGTACTGGAGTGGCTTACTGGGATCTCGGCCGTATCTAAAATGGCTGGTACGCGACACAGAGCAGATTGTCCAGCACGCCGAGACGCTGGTAGCACTGCAGCACGTACGCACAATAGCAGCTGGTAGCCCAGATAGCACAGCGTGGGGAGCACTCGAGGCGCAGTTGGAGTTTGCTCGCAAGCAAGTGGCAGTGGGTTACCACCACGACTCAATCACTGGCACTTGCACGGATAGAGCATTCAGAGACTACGTGCAGCGACTACGGGATGCAGAGAAGTCTGCGCTGCAGGCCGCACGCAGTGCACTGACACCCGAGATCAGCGATGATTCGGCGGCAGCTAATACGGCAACGCGTGATGCGGTAAAGCTAATGCGTGGCACGGCAGAAGTTTCGGCAGCGCAGTGCAATACGACAATGTGTGCGGGTGCAACGGTGGCAGTGACAAATGCAAACCTACTGACAGCGCAGGATGCGCTAGTGCGGCTACGCGTGGCAACCGTTGATGCAGTGCTGGTGGATGCAGCAACTGGAAATGCAGTGCGCGATGTAGCAATACAACGCAATGGCAATGCGTACCAAGTGCAGTTTTTGGCGCGAGCAGTGCCACCGCTGGGATTGCGACAATACACATTGGGTAGCGCTTCCAGTCATCCAGGGGCAACTCTGCTGCGCAGTGCATTCGTAGCTCCAGAGCCGGCGGTGCTCGGCAAAGCGGCAGTGTTATGGCGTGGCGGAGCACGCGTGCGGCTGGCAGTAAAGGCCAACGGCATGGTGCGCATTACAGTTGGCACGCGTCGGCTGCAACACCAGCTGCGACAGTATCTGGTTAATCCATCGGTACAACCATCTGGTGCATACGTCATGCACTCTTTTGGACTGATGTACTCGATAGTATTCTGGATCTTCGGCGGCGCGCTCTGTGCAGGCCTGGCAACAGCGTGCGTCGCGCGCTACGCGCGTCTGCGAATGCTGCGCTTGCCACGCATGTCGTTTCCAGGTAGTCGTCGTGCACTGGTGCTTGGACCGTTAGGCACAGTAGTCGGCGTAGCGTTTGCGTGGTACGTTGTGCAGATCGCAGCGGCTGAGCGTCTGAATGCGTGGACGCTCGGTAATGGCGTTGCGCTGTTGGTTGCGCCGACTTTTGCTTGCGCGTATTTGGCGGCTGGTGTGCTGCGGTGGTCGAAGCGCGCGGCTGCGGTGTTTGCGCAGGGCGTGGCACTGGGAATTGCTCTGACGCTGCTATTGGGCGCCTCATGGCAGTCGCGTCCGCTGGCCACTGGGCCTCTGACACTGACCGTTGAGCGCGATGCGCTGTGTGACTATGCGCGCGCCGAAGTGGCACCGGGCATTTCAGCAGAGTATCGCTTGTGCGCTGATGCGCCTGATCTGCTGCATGTGGTGACACGCGTTGTTGCGCCGCTCGACCGCGAGATCGTTGCGCGCTTCGCTGAAGAAGGCAGCCGTGCAAGTGCGCTGGAGCTGTTTGATGGCGTGCGCATGCGGCGACGGAGCGTCAGTCGGTTTATGCCCATACCTGGACGCTTACATCCCGTGCCATATCTGGCCGCATTGGGGCCGCTGACGATCCATGTACGACAGCCTACAGGCGTTGCGTGGATTGCGCCTGGTACTATGGAGCTGTTGGTGCATCGCAGTCTGTCAGCCAACGACTTCCGCGGATTGCACACGCCGCTGGTTGACAACACTCCTGTTATAGCAACCCACATTATCGATCTGCGTCCACCGCCCATTACCACTACGGAATTGCTGCGCGCCAACCACCGAGTCAATGCACCCCCACTGGTTTTTGTACTGCCAAGCAATGTAACCGCAGATACTGCGGAATATTCTGGGGTTGTGGAGAGCGCGCCAGCCTTGCGGTTGGTGGGGATCCGCACGCGCAGTATTTCAGGAGCCGTGCTTGTGGAAGCCCGTCTTATTGCTGACGAGCCTGTGGAACTTTCTGTCGCGAGGCTGTTGCGCTATGTTCGCGCGGAAGCTTACGAAATACATGGCGACTGGACACTCTGCGATTCATCCGCTGCCAATCGCACACTTGTTTCTGCCGACCACATTCGTCTGCGTGCTCGTCAGCAAAAGCTTTTCCGTTTTACCGTTGCTGTCTGAATTTGCCTGACCTCTCTTCTTATTGGTTGTATCATTACAAATACTTCCTGCACCATTTATGTTTCGGATTTACCTTCTTATTTGTCCCTTTTTTGTGGAATCGACAGATCTCAAGCTTTGTTCCTTTTTTTGTTTGCTCGCCCCACCTTCAGAAAAAAGGGATACTTTCCTTGTAAAGCTGTTTATGTTCCTTTATCCGGTCTATGCACAAAGGAACTGGCTGTGGTCCAGTATTTGTTGGCCCCTTTTTCAAAGACCGCTTCCCAACTTTGAAAAAAAAAATGTTGGTCTCTACAAACATTGATTACCTTAGAAATGGTCCTCCCCCCCATGTCTGTCCCTTTTTCTTTATACTTTTTGCCACAATAATCGACAAGGGTGCAGAATTATACTTGTGGCCAAATAGAATACACCTTTTTCAATGTCGTTTAGGAATCTTGGCTCAATTTTCTTTGTAATAGAAAGAACCTGTTTTTCCCTCTGGTAAAGAATATGCTGTCATATATTGCATTCTTTATCTACTTCGGTTGAAAAGCATTCACAAAAATTGTTTAAAAAGAATGACCGCGCCACCCCCCATCTCAATCAACCATCATATCCTTTCTTTTTTAATGCAATAGATATTCATCCGTCCCTCCTTTTTACCTTCTTTTCTGATTTCCCCTTTCTTTTGATGCTAATTTCGCTCTAACGACGACAAATAATAACAGATCCTTTTTTTCACTCGCGCTTTTACAGCACATCACTTGTCAACTTTATCTCCCTCGTTCTTACGTGCTTCCTTTCTCTTACCAACTCCTCCTCTTATCGGCTATTCTAACCTTACCTTTATCATATAATTTCTCTCGCCCTTTCTTCCTTTTATCCCTTTTCTAATGGACGGCTCAGCTTCTGCGTTTACAAGAGCAATGTGGTCTACTGCCTGTTCAGCCTGGCGTTGGGCAGCAGCAATTAATGGTGTATCCACATGTCCACCGCAATATCCCGGCCTGGTGTTCGGTTACTTGCAGGGATCTCTCGGAAGACCGTATGGAGGCAGCCTGGTGCAGCCTCGTCGGTTACAGTCGACATTAATGTTGACTGACGCACAGCCAATGTTTGGTATTATTGGTTCGAGGGTAGCCATATCTGACTGGCTTCGCACAATGTCCACAATGATATTCAGTAAGACAATACTGCGACCATCATCAGACATTATGATTGAGCTCTTCCGGTCTCCAACTAGACTCTCGCTGGTTGAAGAGTATTGTAAACGGAGTACTGGTAAGAGTCTATTTGGTCGTTTGGCATTACTAGCGGTTTGCTGCTGGCGTCGTCTTGGCTGTGTGTTTTCAACAGAGCGTCAGTTGGTTATTCGTCCTTCGTCTTCGTTGAACGAGGATGGTGTTGCTCCTGTCTTGAGCATTCGTGTGCCTCAGGGGATTATGCTCAGTGAGGTTGCTCCGCTTTTGGAGAAAGTAGAGTCTGGATCGCTCGATGTTACTAGGGATAAGGCTCTCAATATTAGAGTCATTGGTAGGTCGAGAACCGCGGAACTTCTTGACTTTGTTTGCTCTGATGATGAGGAGCCTGCCTTTCTGCTACCCCCTTATCAGCCATACCAAGCTGATCTACCTCCTGCTTACTCTCTGTGTGCCTAAGCTTCTTTTTATCCATTTTACTTCCGTCTCGCCTCGCACGCTCTAAACTTTTTCTAACTTATGCCTTACCTATCTAATGAAAGCCCTATTGCTTTCCTAATTCCCTTTCCCTCCCCCCCCCCTTTTTTTTGCTCACTTCATTTTGAACACTACTTTTTGGTTGTTTTTAAATGGTTGAGTGAGCATAGTTTTACAAAAAAATTATAATCCTTGTATCATTTTTTTAACTCTTTTCTTTAAACGATTTTCTTTCTTTTTCTTCATGCTACGCTTTTCTTTTTAAAAAAAATTAGTTGCTTCTTGAATAAATTTTCTTCTAATGTTTGGATTCTGACAAAAAGTTTTCTTGCGTCTTTTGCGGCTATTTTTTCTATTCCAATCTTTCCAGATTGCAATTAAATTGCGCATATCTTTGCATATAAACGATCGACTACCACTATGCCTTTTTCGGATGATTTGGCTACTCCACACTTCTCTCACATTTCCATATCTGCTTATACGATACGCATCTCCAATAATTTCCCGCTCCCCACCATCCCTCTTTTATATGTGAAAATGTGATATGCCCAACAAACTTCAATCACACTACTCTTGCCAGTTTTCTCATCAAATCCACACTATCACTTTATTGGCAGAAAATCCTTATGTGCAAAAGTAATATGGTACTGTACAAAAATTCTCCATGCTGGACATGTAGCAAAAAATAAAGCTATTTTAGCATAGCATTTTGTTGATTGTTCGCGGGATAAACTAGTATATCCTGACTACTACTGGCAGTACATTGGAGTTCAATAGCAGGTTTAATTAACTGCTTCAAAATTGTGCAATCCTGTGATGTCTTTAGTACTGATAAGATGTATTTTGCACTTGCAAAATGTACAAGTTCAATCCTTCGAAGACCAGGGCATATACTCGCCAATTGTAATATCCAATTGGAAATCACTTCGGGATGTACAAAGACAGTAGGACGAACGCCCCAAAATGCAAAATTACGATGCGGTATTGTAAACTGGCTTTTAATAGATTCAGTAATTTGCATTGTATTCATATTTTTATATTCGTCGCCGTTATGGCTGATACGGCAAATAACAGTTGACAATGCTGGAAAAAGTTTTAATAATCTGACAAGATCAGCAAAAGTCAATGCATGGCTTAAAGACATAAACTTCTTCAAGTTATTGTTACCAATGTCATAATGCTCAATCATGTGGAATTTGGTAAGAAAATAGAAGCTGTTAATCTCTAACTCGCTAATATTGGATATCATGTTTGCTATTAGACTGCAATACTTATATTTGGACACATTACTAAACGCATTATCGTTGTCACTACTGATGGAAAGATAATTCAATGCTTTTAACTTGCCATTGGCAAATATTCTATAGCGTACTAATATTTTAAGTGATTGTTTACTAAGACTTAGATTTAGCCAATTCAATGATCCACAGCATCCTCGAAAAGGTATGTCATCGCTAAAAGGATACGGTATTTTTATATATAACTCGTTCAGTCTAGGAAAAGGCACAATATTAATGATTGCAGGAACACGGTTTAAAGTATTCTCAGTTATAGGCCCTTCAAGCATGCGAAGTGATGTCAAATATGGAAAAGAAATTATTTTATTATTGTTGCCAATAATAAGCTGCTTGATGTCAGTATATACTTTGTAACGAACATAAAGATATTGTAATGAATGAGAGTTTGCATGAATAATGCAAGCAATTTGTTTGTAATTGCTGTCCCATTTGCACACCAATGATGATAATTTGCTGATGTTAGAAAAACATTCCAAATAAGACTTATGTTGCACTCCACCAATAGATAATACTATATTATTATTAAATGTCATTTCGTTTATAAACTTCTTTACATGTGCCACATAATTGCATTCAGTATTTGTTAAGCAATTAGAACCTTCAAAATCGACTTGTGTATTTGTAGAACGCCATCCATTAATAAGTTCTGTTAGGGCAACAACATTTTTAACTGCATCAATTTGATTGTAGTATACGTTTGCCTTTAAACTAATTATAATACTAATATTGGTAAGTTTATTGAATAAAAGCTGATTGATAATGTCCCAAGATTCACATATTGAAGCTTTACTTAACAAACTACATATGTCTACCTTAAATATTACTGACCTAGTATATTTTGTGTAAGGTATTATATCTTTATCAAACGCTCCTAAGAGATTATTTTTTTTGAATACACTAGTTGTATTGTTTAACTTAATCGATGAATGATGGAATAACCTCGACAAAGCAATAATACGCCATGAATGGCATATTTGAAGCATATCTACAGATTTATTGTATATAGATTTATCCAAGTAAGTAGAGTTAGAGGATTTTAATGGCTTTAATACATATCCAATAATAGTTCTGATAATATGCGGTGGATAGTTCTGCAGTGTATGGCTAGTGTTCATAGTAAAGTATATATCAAAATAAGTACGCTTAAAATAAATCAATAAAACAAAAGGGGCTGTTAAAAAAGCACATGTTTAAACACCCACGTAGTAGCTTTTCTTACTTTTTTAAAACAGCACTTGTAAGTCACAAAAGAGCGGCTTCTTTTGTGGTTTAAAACGTTGATGCGAAAGTCTCCTTTTACTTTTTTAAAAAGGCATACTTTTAAGGGAAAAAGCGGGCATTGTAAATTACTAATTAGGATGTCTATGTTTTGAGAGTTTCCTTCAAAAAATTTACTCACTATTGGCGCCAAATCAAGATGATGCAGAAAGTATTCTATATTTTAAGGAAACCTGATAATTGCAAGTTGCTACAAAACGGTGTTATTGTTGCATTGTTGGAAATGTCGACAGAATTGTTCCGACTAAATAGTAATACAAAATAACAGTAGAGAAGTTATGTATGAAGTAATAAGAATATTTAGAAATGTAATTAATTCTGAGGAAAACCTTGACCAAATCGGTCGCGGGGTCTACTCGTTAAATAGAAATGAATTCTCCCTATTACAAATTCTTGAAGTTACAGAAAATGCGGCTCTCCTAATTGTGCGAGTTTCAGCGCTATTATCTAAGCGTTTGTGTTCTTGCTGGGACAATAAAGTCAATCAGGAAACTTGTGTTCTATTGTCAGGGCGTGCGCGTCCTCTTGCAGGCAATAGCGCAAAGTGCGTGCAATTGATCTAGACCCGTTTGTTTGGTGGGGGTGCATGTCCACCCCTGTGGGTTTCCTGCATGCCGGTGTGGTGCATCCCTACCCAGGGTCCGGGGATGGCAACGCCTTCCTTTCCCAGTACCGCAACAGTACCATAAAAAAATTCTCCATGCTGGACATGTAACAAAAAATAAAGCTATTTTAGCATAGCATTTTGTTGATTGTTCGCGGGATAAACTAGTATATCCTGATTACTGTAGGCAGAATGTTGGAGTTCAATAGCAGGCTTAATTAACTGCTTCAAAATTGTGCAATCCTGTGACGCCTTTAGTATTGATAAGACATTTTTTGCACTTGCAAAATATATAAGCTCAATCATTCGAAGACGAGGGCATATACTCGCCAATTGTAATATCCAAATGGGAATCATTTCGGAATGTACAGAGTCAACGGGACGAACTACCCACAATGCAAAATTGCGATGCGGTATTACAAACTCGCTTTGAATAGATTCAGCAATTTGCATTGTATTCATATTTTCATATTTGTCGCCGTTATGGCTGATACTGCAAACAACAGTTGACAATGCTGGAAAAAGTTTTAATAATCTGACAAGATCAGCAAAAGTCAATGCATGGCTTAAAGACATAAACTTCTTCAAGTTATTGTTACCAATGTCATAATGCTCAATCATGTGGAATTTGGTAAGAAAATAGAAGCTGTTAATCTCTAACTCGCTAATATTGGATATCATGTTTGCTATTAGACTGCAATACTTATATTTGGACACATTACTAAACGCATTATCGTTGTCACTACTGATGGAAAGATAATTCAATGCTTTTAACTTGCCATTGGCAAATATTCTATAGCGTACTAATATTTTAAGTGATTGTTTACTAAGACTTAGATTTAGCCAATTCAATGATCCACAGCATCCTCGAAAAGGTATGTCATCGCTAAAAGGATACGGTATTTTTATATATAACTCGTTCAGTCTAGGAAAAGGCACAATATTAATGATTGCAGGAACACGGTTTAAAGTATTCTCAGTTATAGGCCCTTCAAGCATGCGAAGTGATGTCAAATATGGAAAAGAAATTATTTTATTATTGTTGCCAATAATAAGCTGCTTGATGTCAGTATATACTTTGTAACGAACATAAAGATATTGTAATGAATGAGAGTTTGCATGAATAATGCAAGCAATTTGTTTGTAATTGCTGTCCCATTTGCACACCAATGATGATAATTTGCTGATGTTAGAAAAACATTCCAAATAAGACTTATGTTGCACTTTACCAATAGTTAATTCTATATTATTAGATGTCATTTCTTTTATAAACTTATTTACATGTGTCGCATAATTACATTCAGTAGCTATTAAGCAATCATAACTTTCAAATTCGACTCGCGCACTTGTAGTAAGCCATCCTTTAAGCAACTCTATTAGCGCGGAGACATTTTTAACTGCATCAATTTGATTGTAGTATGTTTCTGCTTCTATACTAATTTTAATACTAACATTGTTAATCTTATCAAATAAAAGTTGATTAATAATATCACGGGGTTCACGTATAGAATTGTTGTTTAATAAACCACACATGTCTACCGTAAAAAATATTGACCTAGTATATTTTGTGTAAGGTATTATATCTTTATCAATAGCCCCAAAGGGATTATCAACTTTACCTACACTAGTTGTATCGTTTAACGTAATCCATAAATGGTGGAATAAGCTTGACAAAAAAATAGCGCGCCATGAGTGGCATATTTGAAGCATATTTATGGTTTTGCTGCAGGCTGTTCTATCTAGAAATTCATAGCTAGGGTTATTTGATGATTCTATTACATATCCAATAATGGTTCTGATAATATGCGGTGGATAATTCTGCAGTGTATGGCTAGTGTTCATAGTAAAGTATATATCAAAATAAGTACGCTTAAAATAAATCAATAAAACAAAAGGGGTTGCAAAAAAAAGCCCGTGTTTAAACACCCACGTAGTAACTTTGCTTACTTCCTTTAAAGCAGCAGCTATAAGTCACAAAAGGACAGCGCCTTTTGTGGTTTAAAAAGTCGATGCGAAAGTCTCCTTTACATTTTTTTTTATTTTAAAAGCACAATTTTTAAAAGCTAAAAAAAGAGTGCACTGTAGATTTCTAATTAGGATGGCTTTGGTTTGAGGGTTTTTTAAGAAATTTATCCACTATTGGCGCCAAATCTAGACGATGCAGAAATTAGTCTATAATTTAAGAAAAACTGATGATTGCAAGTTGCTCATAAATGATTATACAAAACAACACATAAACGTGCAACAAACATTACATACTCCTTCGTAATAATGCCCCAAAAATAAATAAACCAAAACTGTAATGCAAACTATAGCATTTGCTAGCAAGAGTTTAGAAGATGCTTATGATTTGTTGCCAGAAATATTGTAATGTTGAGGCTGTAAACTTTTCCTGGTAGGGGCAAACAACCAAGGGAATAACTGCCCCGCCATAGTCTCCGCTACCACACAAGTAAAATCTTTATTTAGCGCAAACTGTATAGTGTTGCTGCTTTTTTATAAACTAGTACTAGTTTTCGGATATTGTGCTTGCAATGTTGCCGCCGTTTTAAATGTCAGATATATTTTATAGATTTAAATCAAAAAATCTGGAGAATATCTAGCACAGAAATCCTGAATCTAACTGCTAATCAACCACAGCAACTTGTAAAGCATTACAACAGATATCAAACAGTTCAAAACACAAGTTTTATAAAAATGTTTTGGGTGGCCACCACTGCCATAAATCATGATTAGTAATCAATGCTTTTATAGCATTTATCACACCACTATAAGGTTTTCCATTCACTTCAAGACTAACCTAACCTACTCTGCTTTGTTGTAAGCTTCATTTATAAGCTTGGTGAATAAACCTTCTTTTTTTGCAAGTAGATTCTGTGGCGTGTCGTACTCGGCAAGTCTTCCGTTGTCAATAACCAGGATCATATCATTGTCAATGACCGTATTTAACCGATGTGCAATGGTCAGCACCGTGCAGTCCTTAAATTCTTTCCTGATGGTTTGCTGGATAATCTTGTCTGTCGCATTGTCAATAGAGGCAGTGGCTTCGTCCAACACCAGTACTTTGGCATGTTTCAAAAGTGCGCGAGCCAAGCATATCAGCTGCCGCTGTCCTGTGCTAAAATTGTTACCACCTTGTGTTACTATAAACTCCAGCCGCTCGTCTTTGGTGCGGATATAGTCTGCCAGATGCGCTTGCTCCAGCGCACGCCAAATGTTCTGGTCACTGTAGCTGCTAAACGGGTCCAGGTTTTCGCGCACAGTGCCAGCAAATAGCATTGGGTCCTGCGGAATAATTGACAACTTGCTGCGTACATCAAACAAACCATATTTAAAGATGTCCTCGCCATCCAACAATATCTGGCCACTAGTCGCCTCAATAATGCGGAATAGCGCTAGAGTCAGCGACGACTTTCCAGCACCAGTGCGACCAACAATGCCAACCTTCTGCTTTGGTAGCACGCGGAATGAGAGATCCTTTATTACCAGATCAAGGTCATCACGATAGCGTGCAGAGTAATTCTTGAACTCGACAACACCTTGCTCGGGCCATGTCTGTTTGGGACGGCAATCCTCTATAACATTTGCCATTTCTGATGGGAGATCGGCATATTCTACAGCGCGTTCAAGGCTGGTCATTGCGATCTCTATGTTATTACTGTGCCGAACCACCCAGTTGAGCGAGCTTGACAACTTTAATGCATAAGATACCGCCAGACCAACTAAACCTGCATCTCCAATGCCAAATAGATGCAATGATATAATTGACAGTAGTGTGGTTCCCAACATTACCAGGTCGCCTAGATTTTCTAGTCGGACCGATATCCAACGGTTAATAGCCAAGTAAGAGTAATTAGCCCTCATATGCTGACTCATTCGGTTTTCACTTTCTTGGATAAAGCGTGACTGATGACCATATGCCCGAATCGACGACACACCGTTGATAGTCTCCTGAAAATGAGCAATAATAGGACTCCGCAGTGTGGATTGTAGGCGCTTAAGATCTCGGCTGCTGTTGATGTGGAGTTTTTGATAATTTCGATAGATCAATGATAGCGGAATCAGAACGAATATTATCAGTGGCGTGGATATTATTATGACAACAATGGCAGATATTGCGCTGGCAGACTTATTTGACATTAGTGAGATAGCTTCTGGCAGAGTTCTATCGCAGCTAACAAGATCTGTTGTAAAGCGGTTTAAAATGCGGCCTATTGGAGTCACTTCAAAAAATGACATGGGGGAGCGCATAACCCCATTGATCATACCCTGATGTATCTTCACTGAAGCCCTAACTGAGCATCTGGTCCAAAGCATGATTAGCTGTAGAAAGCTCAATAGTGCTCCCAATAAGCCTAGACCACCATAAGCTAAGAGGTAAAATATTTTGGAATGTGCCAATGCAGCTGTTTGAGACTGGTCAGAGTTGGGGGAGGTATTCATGGACGACCAATTTTTAAGCCACAAGTTTGCGCCTACATTACTGATAGACGCAAGCAGCAAAGCGGCGAGAAACAGTAATGTATTGCGAATACCACACGCCTTAATGTAGGTATAATATTTTTCCCACTCAATTTCACCCTCATTCCTATGTTCCACGCTCATAGTTTTCCCAGAGTTTTGATTGTTTGTAACCGCCATTGCCTGAGATGGTCTTGGCATTTGTCTCACTCCCTCTTCGCATTCACCATCCTTGTTTATAATACCTGAAAGTAGTATTGGAGAGGCAGCAGGTGACACAGCGTTATTGGATCCGGCCTTTAAAGACACTGTACCAGCTACACTGCTGCTAGCACTGCTGTCTTCTCTTTTGGCGTCTAGATCCACACCAGCGATATCAAGTATCCTGTTCCGTGCTTCCATTAATTTCTCATACGTGCCATTCCCAAAAATGCTACCATTTTCAAGAATGACAATGTTATCCGCACTGTTTAAGTGCTGGGTATCATTGGTTATTAAAATACGTGCACGCGACTGAAGAATGCCCTGCGTTCCCAAGACGTTAGCAAATATATGCTGGCCAACATGAGCATCAATAGCAGCAAGTGGATCATCAAAGAAATAAACATCAGCGCGCGAGTAAACAGCACGAGCCAATGCGACACGCATCTTTTGTCCGCCAGACAAAGTGATCCCTCGTTCGCCAACTTCAGTAAGGTCGCCAGCTGGAAGCGCATCTATATCCTGTTGAAGCGCGCATGCACTTATAATCTTGTAATAGAATTCCTGGTCATAGTCATTTCCAAACAAGATATTTTCGCGCAGTGTAGCATTCAGAATCCATGGTTGCTGTGGTACATAGGCAATATTGCCACAAATAGATACACTTCCCGAGCATTTGATCATATCTCCAAGTATGGCTGAGATCAACGACGACTTCCCAGAAGCAACCCGTCCAACGACTGCCAACAATTCATTGCGCTTGCATTGAATGTTGATGTTTTGAAGGTACGGCACATCAGCAGAAAGCCATTTGAACGAGGCATCGTTAACAAATAACATGATATCTTCACTTGTGGCATCTGGATTGTCATGATCATAGGGCTTTCGGTCAATAGCGGAACGGTCTATCTCACCAGATGTCAAAAAGTCCAATATGCGGTCTGCCGAAATTTTGGTTTCATACAGCGCAGCAATAACCTTGCTTCCCGATATCAATGGAAGCTCAAGCAGATTAAACAATGCGAGGGCCACAAAAACCAGTTGCGGGGTAAGCGGTCCGTGTGACTTGCCATCTGCAAGGCTGTATAGCGCAAACGTTGAAAAGGACACCATAAATGGAGTCAGTGTAGCAACAAAAGAGAATAAAGCTCGTAGAATTGCATACTTACGAATAGTCGCCAGCTCAAGATCAATTCGCACCTTATTAATCTTTTTGATAAATAATGACTCCCAGGCGTACAGCTTGACAGCCTTGATCCCTGTCAGTATCTCATTAGTTATTTTTGTGCGCTGGTCACGATATGCCATAATAAGCTTATTTTGGGATTTCATGTTTTGTGTGATGTGTGTAGATGCGGGAATGCTAGATAGCAACACTAAAACCCCAGCAGCAACGCTCCAGCCAAGCTTTTGATAAAGCATATAGATGATGAGAATAATTCGAGCTGGTGAGCTTACCAGATGGTATGACGTTACTGTAGTAAAATCAGAAATGCGCTCTGCATCTACACTCATATGCATGACAATACTGCCAAAGTCATACTTTTGGCGGGCATCATTAGAAATGGTCATCGTCTTTTGGTATATGGCTGTCATGAGACTTGTCCTCATCTTTATTTTTATGCGGTGATTCTGTGCCCAATGTAAGCGAAATATGACATTCCCTGATGCGGCAAGAAGGTACATAGAGATGGCATAGAAGTATCCATATTCTATTGGCTCGGCCATGTCTGTGTTGAATTTCATGACAAAGCCAATTAGCCGAGAAAGCAATAGTGGATTCAATAAGGTGGCTAAATCTCTGGCAAGCTTATAAAATGCGGCTAGTGTCCATTGAGCTCCATATGTACGCACAAATGTACGGAAGAGAGATGGTTCTCCGGATGCCAGTTCCTCTTGCCAATTGTGCTGGAACACTTTAGTAACTACCTTTGGGTGAAACTGCTCGTCTAGTCTGCAGGTGTCCTCAAGCTGCAGCTGTTTATAAAAGCCCTTTCTAATTAATGGCGCAATCCAAGCAACTGTCATCCGCGAGAATATGTTGGCGCGTTCTTCAAGGCAGTTGTCATGATCGTCATTAGTACTTTTAGAAATACCGTCGCCAGTCCCAGTGCCAGATGTTTTAAAGAGTGCTATTGGCTTTGGCTGAAGCTCTAAAATAAATGCTACTAGCGCCGAGATAGCGAATAGGCCATTAGCAGCAATAGCTAATGGGTGGTGAATTTCAACAAGATCCACGATCACTATGGTACGCAAACGCAGCAGCGAAAGCAGAATTGTTGCAAGCCAGAACAGCAAAAGCTGAGTGGATGCTTTGCGATTGACGTGCTGCTCTTTATAGTGTAGGTTGACAGCAACAGCTGCTGCCATTGACTGCAGCACTAGTGCAAAAGTATAAGAACTTATGTATGGGTGCCACTTGGTAGCGATGGTAAGCTCTGCTATAGACACAAACAACGCAGAAACTGAAGTAAACAACTTGACCCAGAACAGACGGCCAATAACCAGACTCTGCGGAAGAGCTGGTCGAAATTGAAGTTTGCGAAGCCGCAACATGGCTGCAAAAAGAAATGCCAAATTTAGGCCAGAGACCAACACGCCAAACTGAAAACAGGTTGTTAGATCGATTGAACGACCAGGGCTAACTGGGCCCCATCCCTCCTCTGAGGGGCACAGGCATATATTGAAATATTGGTTATTCATTCCAGCGAATATCAACAATGTAGTACTTTCTTCTCACCCACTCAATAGGTTGTCTCGGTGTTGAATAAATGTAAGTAAAAAATGTCAAAACGGAAGGATTCAAGGCGTTGACTGTGAAGAAAGAGGTATTCGCTTTACCTACTTCATCCTTGTTAGTAGGGACATCAAGTACAAAGAAGTCAAGCGAACATTTCTGTCTTTGTTTTTAAAAAAGCAGAAAAAAACTAAAAGTGGGGTATTGTGTTTTCTTCAAAGAGGCAAAAGTTTAATTGAAATGTCTAGTCTTTTGAAGAAGGGAAACCTTCAAAACTCCTGAAATAAAGTATTTTTGCAAAATCATTAGTGTTGCTGATTGGTTATTTTGGCGGAATGTGGAATGACGGATTTTGCGTCATCCAGGCAGTGCGCTTGCGTTGTGGGTGGAGGCGCTGTTGGCGTACAGAGTAACCGGACAAACATTTGAGGCCTTTAACGATCCCACACCTAACTACACCCTCCCCTTCTTGGGGGAATACGGGCGACACCAATGTAAGTTGCATGTGTTTATGTATTATTGCTATAGCGTTGCTAGAGTTGTCCACTCTATGTCTCTATTCAAAACTACTACTAATATGTTGTTGTTCTGTTTCTTGGTCCTTTCTTGTCTGTTAACGCAAACTATGCATGCCAACTACACACAAACCTTGGCTCTCATGACGCAAAACACAAAACCACTTGCTGCCAAAAATTGCCTTGACCGACGCAAATATTATTTTTTTTTTGGTGCGCCAATAGCTTTTGTAAACTTTACTCTTTTATATATTTTGTATAATTATGTTGCAGCAATGTACAGAGAAAACAAAACATTAGCAGAGTTGCTATCTGGCAGCCCGCTTTCTATTTGCTCTGAAGATATCGAGGAAACGGTTGCCAAAATACGTGGGTCGAATAACTGGATACAAACCATGGCGCAGGAGTGCAGAAATGCACAGAGAAGACAGGGCAAAGATGATACTTTGACTAAACCATCCATTGTAAGCGATATAGACAGCTCTATGCCGGACATTGGCAACTACCGTATTGCTCAGTCCGGGTGTGCTATCGAGTTGAACACACAGGCCGATATATCCCAATTTGGGACTAGCACGCCGCTGGCCAAGAATCAAGGCATTATTCCCTTAATCAATCAGTTCGGAAGTAGGGAGCCTCGTGAACATTTGTGCCGGCTATATTCACATACATTGGAGACAACAGTTGATGCACATGTTGCAATTGCTTCTAGAAATTGCTCAAGCACTCGACGGTTAAAGCTTGCCATATTTTTTTAACTCAGATAGTCATGCTGATATACCTTGCTACTCTATCGCATCTGCTTAGGAATCAGATTGTTTCTCAATTTGCGTGGCATCCAACTCTTATGAGTATCTCGCTGATTCTAACTACCGAGGCTGTGGTAGTGGTCCAGTACGCACCATGGCCTGCACATACACATTATGTTCGGCCTTCGCGAATGTTTCATTATTGTGCCCATTGTCTTGCAAGTGTAGCACAGATAGCAGGTATTATCCAATGTTTGGCAAATCGTAAAACAGCCGAGACTGACTCCAAGAATATTTCTGCGGATAGTGTGTTGAGAATAATTACTTCATTGGCATTTTTTGCGCAGATAATGTTTGGCATGTATATCAAGTTTCTCGCCCCAGCGCTCGGTTCGGGTGAGAGTGCAAAAATGTGGTTAAAATATCACAGAGCCATTGGTTATCTAGTGCTTATCTTTATGTGGTCATCCGCATGGCTTGGTGTACATACACGTTGGCTACAGAATGCAGATGGAAATTTAAAGCCCAATAGTATATTTGAATGGATTTGGTTTGGCATATTTGCTATACTTGTTATCAGCATATCAATTTCTATCGACATCAGCAAGTTTGGCTTTAGGCAAGCAGTTTAGCTTGAATAGCCAGCATAAATTTTCTAACGCCTTTATTAATTTAACCATAGTGGCATTTGTATAATAGCTAAAAATTTACATATAATATGTTTATGATTTAAAAGAACAGCAGGTGTCATGATTAATTCTTGGAGGTAAATAGGGGTTAGCAATGCAAGACTCACATTTTTCTTGAAATATCTGCAGCAATATTTGTATAAAAAAACTTTGACTAGTGGTTTGAACGTGGAACGTAATAGAAATAAACAAACATCTGAGAAGTTAAAGAAAATATAAAACTAAGAGAGGACAGGCTCAATTACCCGTCTGGGAATAGGGTGGGGCAAATATTGAGCGACGTCGTCTCTGTTGTGGTCAGCGCTAATCGCACAACATAGCTGATGACAATAGACAATAATATCGTCACAATCCATTGATTGAGTTTATGTTTCACATATCGTCATTGTCACTACCGTAATACATGTAGCTATCCCCGTCAAAATCCATCCCGCGGTCAATTCCACAGTCCGCGTTGCTGAAAATACTGCAAAACTTGCCATCATCAGTGTCGCAGTTCTTGTAGTAGTCTCCATCAAGATCCATGCTGTGGACCTTGTCGTAGATTGAAACAATATCTTTATCGCGCTCGGTGTCGCCATACTTATAGTAGTCTCCATCAGCATTTGCTCTGTGGACCCGGCCGCTAACTAAAATAATTTCCTCGTCGTACTCGGTGCCGTAGTCCACAAAGCGGCCATCAACGGGATTCTCGCCACAATCCCAGCCATGAAGCATCTTTAAAGTCTTGCCACGCTCGGTGCCGTAGTCCACAAAGCCGCCATCGTCGGGATTTTTGCTGCAATCCCAGCCACAAAGCATGCTAGAATTCTTGCCGCGCTCAGTGCTATAGTCCTCAAAGCGACCATCATCGGGATTCTCGCCGCGGTCCCAGCCACAAACCACACTAGAAATCTCGCTGCGCTCGGCGTCACAGTCATTCAAGCGGTTATTATCAGGGTTCTTGTCGCGATCCCAGTCACCAAGCATGTTTGAAGTCTTGCCACGCTCGGTGCCGTAATCATTAAAGCGGCCATCGTCAGGATTTTTGCCGCGGTCCCAATCGCAAACCATGTTAGAAATCTCGCTGCGCTTGGTGTTATAGTTGTTAAAGCGTCTATTATCGGGATCCTCGTCGCAATCCCAGCCAAGTATATTTGAAGTCTCTCCGCGCTCGGTGCCATAGTCCTTAAACCCGCCATCATCGAAGTTCTTGTTGCAATGCCAGCCACGGTCCATGTTAGAAGCCTCGTCGTGCTCGGTGCCGTAGTCCATGTAGCAGTCACCGTCAGGGTCCACTGCACTGACATAGTTGCAGCCCTGATAAAATGCCTTGTCGCACTCGTTGCCACAACCCATGTAGCAGTCGCCGTCGGGGTCAGTTGCGTAGCTATTATCGCAAACCGGGTTGCAAACCCCATCGATCTCGGCACTACAATCCATACAGTGCACGCTGTCAGTGCCAGAACCGCAATCCATGTAGTTTTCTTCGCCAAGGTTGCAAGCCTTGTTGTACTTCGTATCACATTCCATGTAGTAATCTTCGTCACAATTAACATCACAGCCGCTGTCGTAGACCAAGTTGTAGATCTCATCGCAGTCGTTGTTATACAGATTTCCGAGGTTTCTTGGCGTGAGCACGCTGTGTGATACGACGGGCTCCACTACTGGAAAAACGGACGCCATTTGTGAATTCCCGATGGAACATGACATTGTCATTAGGTGGCCAGCCACCGACTCGTCTTTGTTGATATCGTGAACTAACCCGAGCTGCTGGCTGTTGTAAGGTACGGCAGACGACGGTTCGATACTCAGCAAGTGGTAGCCGCAATTGTTTAAGCTGCTCAAATAGCTAATGTTAGCCTCTCTGTCGCTTGAATAGAGGTAAATAAAATTAGACGTGAAAACAGGCACTTGCGAGTGTGCTTTGTAACCTGGCTCGAGAGAAGCATGAGTTGATTCATGGGAAAGGGGTTTGGTGAACCCGTATGACGGTTCGCAGGGTGGAGTATATGTGGATGAGCTATCCGGTTTATATTTGGATACATCGACCAGCAGACGTACAGAGATATAAAGAGTATAGAGGAAAAAGACAAGAAGACAATAGTAGACTAGAGTAATATAGAAAGGATTTTCATGAGTTTTCAGATCTTGGTCAAAAATGATAGTACAGAATGACAGCACGTTTAGCAACCAGTAAAAAGCTATACGCAAAAGCTCAACACCAGAGACGGTAAAAATCATATCATTAGGTTGACACATATTTAAGTCGCAGGGTACCGGCTGAGAAGTTTGGATACGATTGTATGGTGTGGGGTTATTGGATACGTGTACAAGATTGGATGACAGGATGGTATTTCTGGCAGATGTTTGAACTTTATTTAGTTGGAGGGACAAGGAAAATAACGACACCGGCTTTGAGTGTAATATTCACAGAGCAGATGCGCTTTGGAAGATTTGTTCACAGTATGTAACGATAGTAATTTATAGAGTGAGAGGGGCCAGCACTTTGAAAACTCAGGAGGAGTGGGATGGATGATAAAAACTAAATTGGAATTGGGACCGGTGGGCTTTCTTTAAACGAGCTCAAAAGAAAAAAATAATTAAGTAGGAAAGGCGCCAGGAAGATAATATAGACGAGTATCAGCGGGGGGGGGGGTTACTTACCCTAACTATACATGGTCAGGGTGCTCCCCTCCTATGTTGACCATACAGTCACTAAGAGTAGAGATCATCACAATTCAATATGAGCCAGATCATTTTGTGTTTTCAACTACCCCCGAATGTGCAGACGTGGGTTTACATGCAAAGAGAGCCACATTGATGTGCTGTGAACGACAGACGCTATCTCCTTACATGAGACAACAATGCACACGACTGTTCACTTTCTTTTTTGCTTATTGGCCAATTCTGGAAGAGGCCACGGGTGGGGCTACTGTTTACCGACAAGGAAACATGTTAAGGATTTGTTAGGGCCTCCAAAACCCTGCACTCTTTGAGGATGGGGGTGGACGACGATTGGATTTTTTGTGATGGAATCGCATATGCCACTTGCCGCCGGGTTGGCCCATGAGTGGATACCCCAGATGCGTGGCGGATTATCTTACATATTACACGCCGGTCACATCGCGGTGCTGCTGTTCAATAAAAGGACGCTTTCGTAACAAAGGTATTGTGTCGCCACTTTACCATGTCCACTATTGGTTGCATTATTCACAAAATTATCTCCCGGAATAGAAATATGGAAAATAAGTGTGGAAACCTCTGTAGGAATTTTTTTTACAAAAAAATGTAGATGACTGCACAAAAGACCAAGTTTACCCTTTGGTGGTTTTTAAATTGTAGAACGTCTGCCATGTTTCAGCCAATATACGCTACACGCAGAGCTTAATATATTATTATATTTGGTTGGTTGTTACAAATAGCATACAAGCAATTTGGCTGGGTGGAGCGTATGGCATAGGGAATACCAAGCGCTGTTGTTGGATTGAGTAATCTCTTTTCACTAATACTGCGTTTAAAATAAAAGCCGGTGCTTTTTTTTACATAATAAAAGAATTAGCGCGTAATGATGTGTATTGTATTTGGCCTAGGTATTCGCTATGTTAATTGCAGTATAATACTGTGTTCGTTGTATGTTCGGTACATTACTCAAACAAGGAAAGTGTCGCATAAGAGATAAACCATTTAGGCGTGCAGTATTGCTATTTTTAGGCTGCATTATTTTAAGAGGCTGTCGCCATTACTCCATCTTGTGTGAGCTGGGCATCTGAGATAGCATGTTAGCTGTTCGCCATAAATGTCCTTGAGTAAATTCTCAGTTTGCAATCCATCCCGTTTGTAATTAACAATGCGCGCGGTGGTAGAAAACGCTTGTTTTTTTCAAAAATTGGCGTAGCAAGGGTAGATTCTGCTGCTGGCCAGACAAGCAGAATATTGTGTGGGGGCAATGAAAACCCATGGTTGCGTACTTACTTTTTGGTGGGTTATTCTTGTCCATTTATGCAGCCACAGCAAAGTGGTCTCCACCATTGTTCGTGTGATGGGCAGGCTCCCCCCTTTTCCTCGTTTGGCTCTTCTTCTTCCGCATGTTCCTGAGCGCGGGAAAAGGTGGATGTTTATCCCGGAGCTTATTTTCATGCATGTCCTAGGCTGAGCATAATCGCTGGCCAAGGCGAATATGTCCTTTTTTCTTTCCCTGGGCGGACTCAACAGAGAAATTGTAGCAGAGACATGAGAACGGGCACTCTGCAACAGCGATACCGTCATAAACTTGCACATGATCCCTGCCAGTAAAGATGATGGCCAGTCTCTCTCTCTCTCTCTCATTCAACCACAATTTAGAGACATAGTAAAATCTGCACGCATGGTGCTCTATCACCCCATGTAAAGGTTCGGGAAAATATTGATCCGTCTAATGCCAGTCAGACATTGCCCGCCGGTCATGGAGCTGCCTACATAGTATCAATGCCCCACCCCCAAGAACGCAACATGACACACCGCCTCAGTCTAGGCTGTGTGCTGAAAGGATGAGGCGGATCATGCCTCTGCTTCTGTGGCGCCCTTGAAACTGCTGCGCATCTCATCACCTCTTGCCCAAAGTCTACTAACGTACGCGCCCAGTTCGCCTCCATCTGGCACTTGTTACCCCGGGCTGCTGCTCCCCCGTGTCTACTATGACCTGGTGGAGTTTACAGCTGCCAATTCAGATTCACACACCACACACCACTCCCCCTCCTTGCCTGCTTCCCTCCCTGATCACCTCTTCCTTTTGACAATTGGGTAACGCCCCCCTTTCTCTGATGGCCTGCACTCATGGTTTCCGTTTCTCAAACAGCCGCGGACTTCCACTAGTGTTTCCAGCTGGCCTCTGCTTCCTTGATCTACCTCCACTGGATGACCCGCATTGATCGTGCCTACAACAATAACTCATGTCCCCAGCGCCTTGTCTCCTCTTCCAACAGCGAATTTGGAAAATATGCACGGACCACTCCACACCACCAATCCCGCATCTAGCCCCTCCTCAACACAGTCTTTCTTTCCTCCTCATCTTCTTCCTTGCCTCCCCTCTTTGCAGACGCTTCTCCGGTTGATACTAGCCCCCGATCCGGCCAGCCTTCCTGATGAGGTGGCCCATTTCCCTTCACCTATCATTTTGGTTACGGTTATCCTCTTTTCCGGCTTTTCTTTTTTCTTTTTTCATTTCTTCTGTGGACTCATCTTGCAGGAGCAAGTGTGCCTGACTTGGTTTTGTAGTGTACAAGCATTGGTTTCAAGGAGTTTTCTAGTTTAGTCTAGTATTTTGCTAGTTTTTGGTATGCAAGCTGCTTCAAAATATAAAAGTATAGTGTCAAAAAATACCACCTAGTACACACGGGACTCATTTTTGTCATAGCCTTTTTGTGATATTAAAAATGCATCTTGTCTACCCTAGCTTTTTAAAGATTGCGGATGCATTGGTGACACAGTTAGGAATGTGCATGTATACGCTTTTGGTGCTCTCAATAGCTTTTATTGGCATTTCAATGTAAGCACACGATATTACTATTTGCGCATATACAGTGGGCACAGAAACTGCTCCACCCATTTTTAAATTTCTTTTCTTTTAATAGTTTCTTTGCACACAAAGCACTACATGCAAGATAATTATGTTTATTAACAGTGTTTTTCGATAATATGATCTGGAATATGTGTCATGATCTGAAATAAAGTGAATATAAATTTGTTGTAAAAAAAAACATTGTATTTGCGTACTTCGGACATAAATGGGGCATGTAATTTAAATATAAGCGATATTAAACTAATTTTGAAAATATATTAGAAGTAGTTTGTCTCAGTCAAAAACCGAGCAGAAACTGTTCCACCTAGATCAAAATCTTTAGTTAATAGTAAAGATATTGCAAAAAAGTAAATTAAATTATTTGAAACATCTCAAAGCAGACTATTAATAGAAAGTACTAATTTTTATGTTTCTCTTCTGAGTGTAATGGATTTATCGCAACAAAGGCTATTAAAACTGGGTGAAACAGTTTCCGTGCCTACTGTATATTAGAATAAAAATTATTGCAATCAGCAAAAAAGGAAAACTCCAATGTCTTTTTTAGCAAAAAAAAAAAATGCCATGTCAGTCTTACCTACCAATAGTCAGACAGTAAAACTACAAACACCCCCCTTCTAATATCAACGAAATGAATGATAACTAAGACTTTGCGAGTGCCTCCAAACAATGCAACTGAGAGATCTGCACATGCAGGAAAAGTTGAATTGGACGGCACTGTCTAGTCTTATCATTTTCACCAAGCTCAACAAAGCGGTAGCCTTCCTTCAGTGAGCTGATTGGCACACAAGTAGAAGCAAGTTCAACATCCTCCTCATAGACAGCAAACCGAGCAAACGAGATATCAGGATCGTTTATAACGTAGAATAGCGATTGGTCCTTCCATCTCACTTCGTTTTCCGAAGCAATACCCGTCTTGGTCATGTACCGACTCTTTCCAGAGGGCTGCTCAGTAGACGATAAGTGTGCAATAGGTGTAGGCGGCGGAGGAGGACCCATCGGAGTAGTAACAGTACTGCTGTTAGCCAAATGGAAAGGAAAGGAATTCACGGCTTGTGGTAGGTTGATAGCTGGAGAGTTGAGCCCTGTCTCGCATTTTGAGTGCAATGTCGATAGACCAGATGTCGAGTTGGCAAGATGTCCAACAGTGGATGCAAGCGTACTCAGTTCCTCAGAAGAGCTATTTACTGCCGATGAACCACTAACAACACCCTCAGTGATCCACTCGATTTCCACACGGATGCGACTAGGCGAACCACGTTCATCACGACCCAACGCAAGAGGTTGAGGATCGTGAAACGGAGGTACAAAGGGCTGTTGCAGTTGTAGCTGACCATCTCTTTCGGTCGGCAGCGAGGAGCCAGCGTTAGCTACTGTCTTTGACGCAGCAGCAGCCGCATTTAGTGACGAGTATTCTGGGATCTGAGCGCCCACGCCACTTGAAGTAGCAAAAGTAGTAGCGCGTGGAGTATTGTTGGATGCAGAATAATGGCCATCGAGATCAGCCGAGAACATTGCCACATCCGAGGGCGGACGTGATAGCGGCAATGGAGACATTGTCAGCTCATTAGAAAAGCTGTCACGACGCGCGTGAAATGATTCGGAAGCGACAGAAGAGCGTCTGTGCATATAACCAGCGTTTGACTGTCCCCGCTGGCTGCCGCGGACAATATTATATGCCGAGATGACATTGATATGTACAGTGGTGCGTCGCGAGGTTGCCGTAGCCGTTGCTACCGACGAAATTAGTGAGGTCGAGGATGCAGCAGACAAAGGCGGTGAGAGCTCGCCTGCAGCAGCCTTCAGCGGCGTAGCAGATCCACCATGGCCTATTGCGCAGCCGCCGACATCACACAAATGGCGCGGCTTGGGCACAAGCCCATAGCTACCTAAGCGGCGGAACATAGCCTCGTATATCTGCATATTGCGATCGTATGTCTGAAAGTTCATTGCAACCAGCTGGCACCCAGCAGCCCAGTGGCTGATAGGATTATAGTTTGACGATGTAAACCGCGAGAAAGACGGATAGACTCGAGTCATCTGCACCGCATTATACCAAATATACTGCTTTGGCCGCTGTCGAATAAGTTGGTTCGATGTCGATTCAGACACCGATATGACTCGATCAAATGAAGGCTCGGGGTAGCCCTCCTCAAACCCGTCAAAGTGAGCAGCCTTGCAGTATACGATAAGGTCCGAAAGCTCTGGAGCTATTTTGCGCTTCATCTGTGCAGTCGAAGCGCGTGGGGACACGTTCTTAGAAGGCGACAAGGGCGGCGGAATCTTGCCTAGCTGACCTGCGGGCAGCGACGATGGGCGAATATTCGGCGCATCAAGCACCTTATTTTTGATAATGATCCTGTGCTTTAATTTGTTTGGCGACGGCAGCTCCACCTCGACGCATCTTCCAACCGGTGCCAGAACAAGCGTATTCCCTAGATGTTTTGTAAGAATATTGGCCATACGCGCTTGTTGCGACAGAGAGCAGTGCGTCTCAAGCGACAGAATTACCGGGTATGGCGATGTGGCAAAGGCGTAGCGCGAGATGGCAACAATAACGTCTTCAAATAGGATCCTCGTAGTGAACGTATGGCCGTGGCACACAACTGGCTCGCCATAGCGTCCATCCCAGCAGTCCAATTCCAAACACCGACAGCCCCTCAGCAGCGCATGAATATATCCTTCGACAGTAGCAGTGCCGACTAGTTGATCTCCAGCAAGATATGTGTTATGCGAGGTCGATATAAAGTACTGATTTAGCGGCAGATCCATATCTGGCTCGCTCGCTGTGTCTGCAGACTCTGGTAGGAAAGCGTCAATGGAATTGAAAGCCGACAGTTGGTACGCTTCAAATTCATAAGGTGACATGACTACACCGTCCTGACCAGCAAAGGCGCGAAACCTGTGCTCGATCATAGAATCTGACAAGTCAGATTCCTTCTGCACCTCGCGCAGATAGTGCGTGAAAATAGACAGCGTAAATCCGAAGGGCTGGTACTTGGGCAAATCCAGGCGTAGGGCATGTTGCGCGTCACTCTGACTGCGGCCATTGCCAGTCATAGTCAGAAGCTCACCCTCATCCTCATCTTCGCTACTACTGCCAAAGGTGTCAGTGCCACTACGGCCACTGGAACTGGGCGACGAGATATTGGCGAGGGAACGAGCTAGCTCGTTGTATTGTACATGGACGCTCTTCTGAGCCTGCTCTTTCCGTACGCTATTGGCCAGACAGGTCACAAGCTCACTGCCATAGACGCGCTGGTTTGCAGACTCAAGCTGAGTTTCTGCAAACGGCAGAGAGGTCGGCGACTGATGCTGCGATGAGGCAAGCGAAACTGCTGATGGCGACCTGGCTCTGTTTGGAGGTTGATATTTGCGTCCACCGCCAATCAAAGCAGCTGGGCTTTGATCCCTATTAGATTCTGATGCATCATTGCCAGCCAAAGTCCGCGGGTCATCCAAAGTTTCGATGAATCCCAATGCATCGGTCGCAGATTCGCCAGAAGTATCAGACTCCCACCACTGACGATTGATAGTGACTAATCTCCAGCGCTGGAATAGTGCCTTGTTGGTGATAAGCTGGCGACTGGAGACCAGAGCTGACAGAGTGTCCAGCCATTCATGGAAGACTTCATCTGTTGGAGCTACCAGACAAACAGTTTTGATAGTCATCTGCTGGTGAAACACTATGGCAAACAGGTGCTTTGTCCCTTGCGGCAGACTGTCCTCGTCAGCCACTGCCCATAGTGCCTGCTCGCCAACTCTTAACTCGACAATGCGCTCCAGATCAACTATAATGTACAAATGCAGCAAACAATCGGCGGAATTAAATATTGCACTGATCGTTGAGAAAAATGTGTAGCAGGGGGGGTATTGCGCAGAATCAAACTGAGCAGATGCAGGGCGCAGAGTGTGTGGGGAGGCATGTTTGACAAGGCAATAAACGAGTGGCTGCATAAAGTAGCCAAGATTAGCTACCACACTAAAGAAGCTCCGAGTACCAGTTAGGAATTGTGCTTGCAGACACGACCATGAACAAAATAAGCACACAAGTGAACAATGAAGCAGATGCCACAAAGCATCCATTCCAAAAATTCACTCAGTTGTCCACTGTGTCTTCAGTGGACATGGATGCGCGGAAAGTTGAAGTACAACTTAGCAGCCCTCTGCATGCAGGTAATTGTTTGCCAGGAAGAACCAATTGTCTCCCCCTTGGGACAGGAGCGGCCTTGATCAAGCAAAAGAAGAAATATCCAACCATATTGTATCCAACAGGGGCTGTGCGTCAGAAGAGGGAATAAGCACGAGCAATCCACTGCCTGGTGCTCGGCAATGTACACAGGGCAAATAAAAAAGACTTGAGCACTGCTATTTGCTGTTTGCCAATAGCAGCTGCTGAGAATGTGACTCTGGGAAAAAGAAAACAAAGACCAACCCGGAGCTCTCTGCCAACCAGAGAAGAACGGCAGATGGTATTAATAGCAACAGCCTTTATTTGCTCAAATAAAGGCGGTATGTGGCGCAGACAAATTGCGAGACTTTGTCCCAGAATGCGGGTATTAATGGCAAACAAGAGGGATTGGCGCAGCTTGTGAAAGGGGGGGGAGGCAATTGCTGCGATTATAGCGTGCAAAGGCCCCAGTGGCGGACAGAGGTTAGGCAGGAATAGAAACTGGCAAACAGGCGAGAATAGCGCCAGCCGATTGTGCAAGGTAACTTGTCGCCGAGACATGGTAGCATTGTTCGAGACATCAGAACATCGAATTGACCCTCACACTCATTCCTCACCGAGCTTTCCCAGGGAAAAAAGGGGTAAAGTGGGCACATGTGCCCCTGTATCAAAGTTTGTAATCGGCAAATAGACTCCTGAGGGGATGGTAGTGTACTTACTATGCGCGAGCTTCTTCTTCTTGCGTGAATTCCACGTGATCCGTTGCTGGGCAATGTCCAGCCGAAAGTCTCGGGAGTGAACACCGCGCGATGTCGTCTTCAGCAGGGCACATCCCCTGGCAAGACTCTCTGGAATTGCAGGCAGAGGAATAATGTTGTGAGGACAGCGGTCACCAGGCCCTGCACCGCGGCTGACCCCATCACGATTGCTGCAGGTGCATTGGCTGTCGCGCTGCAAACCCAAACACAGCGCTGCCATGGTTGGATGTGTCGGATACACTCTAATAGGTGGATCGCGTGAGTGAGAATCTGCGCGGCCACTGCTGCGCTTTGGAGCGCTGTCAGCCTTAGTGTTGGTAGTTGTGTCAACCGCATGGCATACCCCAGCTGCCTTCAGCCCAGACTCCACAGGACAACCGGTCGGTGCCTTAGGCTGACTACTTCTGGAAAGTGATGTGAGAAAGCGGTTCGAGACTTTGCGAAAGCGAGGAAAGACTGAGATGACGTTACGCCTTGTACACGAAAGACATGTGGCTGCATTGTGGTTGATCTCACTAGAGCTTTCGTCAGCATTGCGTGTATCCGCCATCCGAACAGTGCTGCTACCACTGCTGCTGCAATTGACTGTGTCAAAAGTGCTATTGCTGCTGTTGTTGCTTTTGAGACTTCCATGGCTACAGTGCCGCCGGATGACGCGACGCTGCCCATCTTCCAATTGCTTCTGGCGTCGTGCTGTCATTCCACGCTACTGCCGCACTGCAGCCGGTCTACTTTGTTGTTTGTTCCGTCGTGAAACACACTGAGGAATAATAAAGCAAAGGTCAGCTGGAATGGCCGTTATCAAGTAAATAAAAAGGAAAAAGAAAGAAAAGAAGGCACGGAAAGGAGCTGAGTCAATCTCTTCCTCCCCACACTCAAAACGATTGTAATATTTAAGGGATTCCTTTTTATAAGAGTCAAAGAGTCTGGAAGAGTAGCAGGTGGGAAATACGAATGCAACAGACTATGCAAGGTCCTCTCGCACAACAAGATAGATAAGAGATGTCAATGATGGAGAAGTATAAAAGCACCAGAATGCAGAATGCTCTTATTTCCTCTTTTACTGCGGCGAAAAAAAATAAGGCACAGGATACAACCCCAATTTGATATGCTATTTTGGATACAAACAGACTCTTGTATATATTTAGTAGAAGTGGGCAAATGTTCTCTTTGTTCTGAAGAGTAGAATTATTGACCACAGCATAAGTGAAAGAGACAACTCAAAATCGAGAAATGAAAATACAAAGGAAAGGCAGAGTCCGCATCAACAGTTTTTATAAACTTTGCATGCTTCTTTCTCAACAGCCCAAAAACCAGTAAGATGTTTTTCCAGGAGAAGGGGGAGAGAAAAAAAAACACAACTGAGGGGGTTTTTCACACCCCCCCCCTGTGAACTTATCATGCATTCAGAAACCATCAAAGGCGATCGCAACAGCAGGTCAGCAAAAGTGTCCAAGGTGAGCCCCTGACTGCGGGTGATGTGGATCCTCCAACAAAACAGCACATCCGCATGAACGGAAAAAAGAGCGAGCAGGACTCTCTCTCTCTGCGCACGGGCGCAGCGGCAAGTAAGAAAAAGGGGAGGGGAAGTGTGTGTCCCTGAAGCAAAATTCTTCAGACCCGTGCCCGGAGTGAATCGCTGCAATGAACTGCTCTTCTGCCACGATCCGCATCCACTACTGCCGTGGAGCCCCTGAGCCATCGCCACACGCTGCGCCGCATTCAATTCAATCCAAGGATATTTTCTGTCCAACCGCTGAGGCTTAGAACCAACCCACCTATTGGTGTGCCCATCCCCCTATTAGTGTAGATTATGTGATTACTGAATAAGCACAGGTCGAGATTACAATCCAATGATCAAAACAAGCCAATGACTTTCTTTTTTATTGCGCAGCCATCTTTACCCTCTTCTTTTTTCTCTATCGGCTTGTCCAGCACAATAAAGCATTCCGCATTTGATATTCTTTAGTGCATCAAAAATAAGCTTGACTAAAAAAACAGGTGGGAAACTCGTTTACTTTTTCTTTAGCGTCAATGGCGTCAAGAAAACGAAGACGCGCTAATGATGACGACATGGTTGGCCATGTGTCTGCTGTTACCAATTGCGACTATGGAATGCAACACTCAACTGCTGCAATTGAGCGCGACGTCATCAGCTTTCAGAACGACACATGCCAAACAGTGGTAGACAATGACACGAGCGAGGATGAGGACGATGAGGATGCGTTTGAGGATGTGCCCATTGGTACGTCTGCAACTATGGCGGGCGACGATGCTGGTAATATGTCAGACGACTCTATGCCCGAACTGGGTACTGTTGAGCTTACTGTTGGCGAAGATGTAGGCGACATGCAACGCAACAAACGTCGAAGACAACCAATGGTAACTAAACGTGCACGGGCTATCCGACGCAGCCATCATATGATTGCACTAGTGTGCCAAGTCGTCACAGCGCAGATGATAAACAGTATCTGCAACAACACAGAAATTCTGGGCCGATGTCTCTCGCTGGTTCCAAGCTTTGCAGTTGAACGCATTGCTCAGCATCTTGTTCCTGGAAAGTGCGAGATCCGCCGGGATTGGGCATCGTCAGATCTGCATTACTTTCTGTCATCCTACCAGTCAATTAAACTCACAAATGCACCTCCCAATGACGCCAAGCAATGCATACTTGAGGATGAGTTTGTTGAGTTTCTTGAAACGCGCAAAACTTCTCGTCCCTGGCACCAGCCAATGCTGCTGACTACTATGTTACGCGCCCTAGCGTTTGATGCGCGCTTATGCATGGGACTTGTGCCACCCCTACTTAAACTGACTGTTGAAGAAAGCATAGCTATTGAACGCCAATATGAAGCCATGCCAGACACAAACGTTCTTGCTGATTCCAAATGCCCATCTGATCTGAGCAGTGGGAGTAATAAAGGTAAATCACCGCAAGCCAAAAACAAGAGGAGTAAGATTTTGGACAACAGTGTGCCCCAGTATTGGTGTGAGGTATTTGATCAAGTCTCTGAGCGTTGGACGCCGATCAACGCATATACCGGCTCCATCGAACGAGCGTTGCAGCTAGTGCAAGTCAATTCATCGAGACCATGTGCCTTTGCCTATATAATTGGACTGGATGGTGACGGGTATCTGCGAGACATTACACGCAGATATACGCGTGACTTTATAAATATCACAGTAAAACAGCGGCTGGAGTCTGTCAGCGAGAGTATTGACCAAAGTGCGAGATTCTGGTGGCAGCGACTAATTAGGGATCTTGAGCGACCAACAGATACCGAGCGCGATGCTCGCGAAGAAGAGCAACTAGAGAAGCGGACGCAACACAGTAACATGCCTAAGCGCATAGGTGACTTTGCTAGTAATCCCTACTATGTGCTAAAGCGAAACCTCTGTCAGAACGAGGTGTTGCATCCAGTAGGGCCAGTTGTTGGCATTGTCCGTGGTGAACATGTCTATCTGCGCGAAAACGTAAAAGTCATACGCACATCAATGGCATGGATGCGGGAAGGGCGCTCTTTGCGTGAGGGTGCATGTCCAATCAAGCTAATCAAGCAGCGGGCTTCCACTGCGCGTGCGCGAATGGCTGTCGAGGCTGCAGCGGCTGCGGGTTGCGAGGCCACTACGGGTCTGTTCGGTGAATGGCAGACCGAAGTGTATCATGCGCCGCCTGTAGTAGATGGACGTGTGCCCCGCAATGAGTATGGCCGAATCGATCTATTTACGTCCACGATGTTGCCGGATGGGGCCGCACATATACCAGATGCCAACGCCAAGCGTGTATGCCAAGAACTTGGAATTGATGCTGTCGATGCTGTGGTTTCATTTGAATTTCGCCGTGGCGCCAGCTCTCCTGTTTTCCAGGGTGTAGTTGTCCCCCGTGAGTCGCTCGAGCTTATCAGAGATGCCCTGCGTGATGATAAGCAAGGCGCAATGGCTAAGCAATTGGCTAACATCGAGAAGCGTGCTCTCAGGCGTTGGCGTAAATTTCTTGTTACTCTGCGTGTTCGCGCTGAAGTCGATGCTTCGTTTGCTTTGCGTAGCGACCGACCCGATGGAATAAGCTTTGTGCAACGAGGCAGCAACAACTCAACAGCTTCGCCATGCGCATTAGAGCCACCGCTCAGACACAGTTCCTTGGAGCAAGATGCAATCGAGACTGATGTCCATCTGGATGAAGATATTCAGCACGATACTGGGGGTGGATTTCTTCTCTAATTCCATCACCACACAGACAAACGTTGATTTGGATACGCAATTTATTGCAAGCGCTAAATGGAAGGTGTGGAACATCTATGTGCCAGGAAAATAGAAAAAATGCCACACATCTAATTCTGCTTTGCGCTCTTCTTTGAAGACTTCCGGTTGAGCACAGAGTCAACATCTTGTTCGATATCCCACACATGTGCTTTCAGTTCAAGATGATCACGGGTAAGGATATCGCTCTGCTTGCGCCAATCTGCTTTTGCCTGTGTCAGTTGCTGAGTGGTTGCGCTGTTTGCACGGACCTTTTCCAAGTCGCTCTCAACGGTCTCGATCTTCTTCACATACTCTTTAACCTTTAATGAAGATTTTTCCAACTCATCTACAGAGCTCAGAACCAGTCCTGTTGCCTTCTGATACTCCTCAATAAGATATACAAAACCGAAAGCGCCCGCTGTTGTAACGCCAAGAAGGAACCCAACAAGCCTACACAATGCAAGAAATAATCACAACCTCTGAAAATATTCCTTATCAGTTGTTGAGACCTTTAGTCGCGCATTTACATGCAAGCATAGTAAAAAAAAGGACCACCCTGTTTAGAATGTTCTTTGAATTTTGTTATTCACATACCCTCCACGAAAGCCACCAATGGGTCTCTTCTTTTTGAGCGTCTGCTGTGCAGGTCGCGCTGCTGCTGCTGCTGCTGTTGTAGCTGCTGAAATGGTATCTCCGACTTTGACTGTGGATTCAAGGCGACGTCCGATTGTCACCGGTCTAATTAGCGTAGAAGCTATCCGCGCATTGGTTGCTAGTCGAGAAAACATTTTTCGAATGCGAAAAGCGGTAAACAGTTGACAACAGTTAAAAGAATGTGTAGAAGGAAAAGAAAACGAATTCGACGCCAGCAAGGTTCAGCTATTTGTATTTTGCAAAAGTATTAGCGTTGGTACATAATTAATTTTGCAGGATTAGGTATTGCGGGTTTGCGCCGATTAGCTAGTACGTTTGCATTGTGTGTGATGTGATGTTTGCGCATGGTCAGGGAGGTCGTTGGCGGTGTGGTTTGCATTGGCGTTGGCGGTAGCGTAAGAAGCAGCTAATGGTAATTACCCCTGCCCAGTGACATGAGTAGCATTGGCAGTCAACAGCACTGGTAGCGAAAGCCAAGGAGCATCAACATCTGCATGGCGGGTTTTCATATGTTTTACTTGGTAGGCAATACTCTTTGACAAAACCACACGCTTCTCTCATCTCAAGAAACAGCCAGCAAAAGACAGCTTACCTATCCACAGGACATGAGAAACACAAACTGAATATTACACAATAAGCATACTCACTAAGTGCCTCTCTAAATAATAGCAGATAGATGTTATAGTTTCTATGCGATTTCAATAAAAATACTAACAGTTCAAGAACAACACACACTGGCAGGTATATAAACCATGTGCGCATTGCCAGATGT